>JAUTBT010061387.1:0-14703 GCA_032361225.1 Lepetodrilus schrolli | reverse complement strand
TCCAGCTTAGCTGATTTCGGCAGACTGGTCCCTCCTTGTGACGCATGTGTCTCACAGCATAGAGCTGGAGAGCGTTGGAGCCAGGCATCAATGTTTATGAAAGTACCTGCAGGTGCTCGCAGGTTTATTGCAACAATCAGTGCTATGGATGTTGCGGGTTTCCTCCTGCCCTAAATTGAGCTTTGATATTAAGCTGTGATATAAGTGGAAGAATCTTGAAAGCGGCTCTAAACCCCAATTAAGTAAAAAAAAAAAGAACAAAAAAAGCTACTAACAAACTTAAAGAAGCTGCAGTAAAATCTGCATGAATCCGTTAATTAGTGGGTCCTTACAATTTGACATACAATCAATTGTAGCTACAACTGTTCTGAGAAACAGACTGATCCTAATCTTCATATAAGGGTCTCACTTCACCCGTTACAAAAGTTGGCCCCCTGCCCCCCTGCACATTATTACAGAAGTGGACTTACCTCACCCCAGACCTTATTTGGGGGTGGAGGGGGAAATCTATCGTAGACTTCGTACGCCACGTTATCCATGAACCACTTGAAGCTTTTGCACTTGTGGTCCTTCTTGAACTTGAGCTGCGCCGTCAAGTCACCGATGTGGTAGCCCTGGATGGTGGGTTCCCTCGTGTAGAAGTACTCCCTGAACTCCGGGTCCAGCCACACCTCCACCACACGCATGTAGTTCTGTAAGACACGGGTAATCAACCTTCAGAGCGCTAATCACAAGTATATCACCAAAACCCTACAAAGATCATAAGAAAACTAACTCATAATAAAAAGCAAAATTTTTCAAACCAAAAAAATAGTATGCATCAAAATTGTTTGTTGTTATCCCAGGTTTTGAAATTGTTACCAGATTCTATTTATCTGGTAAAGAATAATTTTGAATAAAGGATAAAATTCGTCATTTATTGATCTTCGTTATCACCATCACATTATTTACTTAATGAATATTTATGTCATTGTCACATTCGCGTCCCTCCTAAATATTCAGGAATGGCAACAGACAATTGTGATTTCAGCGGAAAACAAGCCCGGCGTCTAGGTCCCTCAAGACACATCCAGTGTAAATAAATCGACCCCTGGACAAACAAATAAATCAGTGGATTTCTGTTGATGCGCAGAAAATTGTCATGTCTAAATATTTCTTTAAATTATTTTGAATCACCATAGTTTATTTCATATTTTAATGTGTCCCAACGATTCAATAATATTGTTTCGACTGGCCATCATACATACCAAGTTGATGATGGGTATCTTGTGATTGATCTTGCCGAATGAGTACGGCATGTGGTTCCTGTAAATATGACCGACTCTAGAGCATGGTACCCATTCAATAGAACCACCACATTGCCAGATCTGAAAGCAAAGATCAAATATATAATATAGCTTATATACAACATGCTTCTAAAAATTAGTAAACCTTTCAGAAGTTTTGAAGAACATTGAAGAACATAAATGATAATGATAACATTACTGTTCATCATATTGGTGTCTTTACCTTGAAAGAAAGCTCAAAGTTTTCTCCACCCCAAATCTGCAAGCCAGGATCGTATGCTCCTAATTCGAAGAAATATTTCCGGTCCATAGCAAATAGACCTCCGGCGTGGGTTGGGGATCTAGGAAGACAAAATATCATTGAATACATGTTTACATTTGTGGCTAATATCACTTTTACTTAGAAGAAGCATCAAATCGAAAAGTGCGTCATATTAAAAAAACGACTTAATAGTAAAATACTAGTAAAGGGAGATAACTCTTTACACATAACTTTCATTATTCAGGTCGTATGAAAGTGTCGTACCGATAGTCCTGGCATAAATCGAGGTTTACGTCATTTCCTTCTATAGTAGGATTTAGGCCCAGAATACAGTACGACCCTTTCATGAAATGTAGGCCTGATGCACTTTAGAACATTTCTTTATATCTCACTCCATCCCACCAACATACATAATTCACATTTAGCATGGAAATTCATAATTCAATGAATCAACTTTCAACTATAATAAGAGCACGTCTGGAAAAAAAACATTACTGAAAATGCAGCCACACTAACTTGTAAGGTTCACTGTTATAAGTCCTCCTGTTGAGCTCTTTTGGCGGCACCTGGCTTTCCTTGTACAGAAAGCCCCACTCAAAGATCCCACGGTGGTGGTTGGTGGTGTACACAGGGTGGTACCGTAAGTTGTTCCAGTCGATGCCGTCAACAATTGGTACTGCCATAATGGTCCTGATGGCAACAAAACGAATCAATTTAGCTTCAGAGTAGCAGAATATATATTATTATATATACATATATTATATATATACATTATTAGGCGAGATCTATTCCCCGGACCCAGACTTGCGGTCTGTTCACTGGACCCGAACCAAATTCCCAGCAGTCTGATTGGCTCCCGTGACTCCAAATATGAATAAAACATATTTGTAACTAATTGAGCTAATCAGGTTGCCGGGAATTGGGTCCTGGTCCGGGTCATAGACCGCGAGTCTCGATAAACAAAAATACAAAACTATGAAAAAAATACCAAACTATGAAAAAAAATACCAAAATATTGAAAACCAGTGGGACCTGCAGAAAAAGTAGTTTGTTGCCCAATATACGTGCGTAGACAAATCATATGAACACACTTTCAGGTAAAATATGCTTGATTGTGAAATATGTCAACAAACCGTGATTGTATGCCTTTAAAACAACAAACCAATCCTGTATAAAGCCGTACCTGTCATGTTTGATGCGAGTCAATAAAGGAGTCAGCCAATTCCGGTTACATTCGCAATGTGCGTCCAAGAAAAGAATAACATCTCCTTTCGATAGTTCAGCTCCAATTGTTCTGGTTCGAATCAGACCCTCTCTATTCTTATTTCTGTACAACTTGACTTTACCGTTGAACTGCTTAATGTAATCCTCCAGCTGTGATCCCAAGTGTTCTGGAACAGTCGACCGAAACATCAGGAATAAAAACCTAGTCTTGTTACCACAGAACGATAGTAGGGCTACTAGCATCAAAACTGACTATATGCGTTTTGACTCTTAACAATAATAATAATGTGCACATTTACATGGTGCCAAATTCATGCTCTAAAGCATACTCAAAGTGCTATATTATTACCCCAGTCAATGGATCAGTGTGCTCTAACTGGTTTTTTCCCCCTCTCTCAACTCCCTGGGTAGTACACAACCCAAGCTGCCATTCAAGGTGCTAGAAGTTATCATTCACATGCCCATTTCTTCCTCCTGGGTACCCATTCTCTGCTGGGTGAACAGAGACATTTTCCCAAGGTGACACAATAAGTTTTCCTGCCTTAACCCTCTCCACGCTGAAGGCAACAGGAGATGCCCTAAAGAGCTGTGCATGTGTCTAATCCAGCAGGGAGAGGGTTAAAGGTCACTATATCAAAACAAAACAACAAATAAAAATCGGATTTTTTTTTATCCTCTTTGTCAAGGACTAGTGTTACAACAAACACGCACCTTTATCACTGAAGTCATCCACCATGACTACCTCCTTCAGCAGGTATGGTGGCGAGTTGTTGATGACGCTGTGGACAGTGCGAACCAGGGTCGACCAGCCCTCGTTGTGGAACACCAGGATCACACTGACTGTGGGTAGGTCCTTCGGATAGTGCCAGTACTTACATCTGATAAACAGGGACAACATACAGTGAAATGGAAACGACAGCACTTTAAACGCATACTATCACAGATTTTTATTGCCGCAATTGACCAAATATGAGTTGGAAATGCAATTGCATTTGTGTCGCAAAAATGCCTTCCATGTATCTACGGCACAGGGAAATCCCTTGCATATTGCTACACCAAATATTGGATCGATCCAATAAATACAATAAAATATGAAAATATGAAAATATTGAAAACTAATGAGGAATATGTAGCTGGGTGCCTAATATACTTGTGTATGCAAGTCAAAATTATGTACTTTCAGGTAAAAATACGTAAACAAAACCGCGATTATGCCTTTAACCCTCTCCCTGCTGAATTAGGCAAAAGCACTGCTCATTAGGGCATCTCTGGTTGCCTTAAGCAGGGAGAGGGTTAAAAGTGACAAACACAAAATTCATATTGTTATATATAAGCATAAAGAACTGATGATCCTGCACCACATACAGTGATTTATTTCCTTCCAAACGATCTGTTATCGATAAATCAGCTCATTTTCCGCGCAGTCAGTTTATTTATTTACATAGACTGCTAGGTGAGCAGGAATGTGTGAAATGCTGGGTCATTTCTGTCAATGATGCTGTGCAGTAGTTCTAACATGTGAATTCACCTTGGTATTTTGAATACCGTGCGCGGCTGTCAACCGTCTGACAGCATACTCTTCTAACCACATAACTTACATCGATTCTTGCAAATATATCTATATATAATATATATGACCAATAATAAAAATGGGCAAAGGAAAAATCACACAATATTGGCCACATCTGTTTGAGGCACTTTATTATGTAATCCTGAAAGTATTGGTCGGTGTTGGTAACGAGTGAGTGAGTGAGTGAGTGAGTGAGTGAGTGAGTGATTTGGTAACAATGAACCAAGGGTAAGAATTGAGTTCAAAATTCACATCCTATCCTGATCGTATTTGAACAGTAGCTAATGTGGACACTGATGCTTGGTCCTAGTGGAAGTTGCGTATGGGCGAGATATTCCCGCTGCGACGTAATGCAAGCATTAATTCGTTCATTCATTCCTAGGAGAAAGTTCTCCTGACTCTTGGTTTCCAAGTCCAATAATTATACTCTGTACTACCACGTGTCTAAAATGCCCACTATTATCACATACCTTGAGTGAGTCAGTGATTATGGAGTTTAACATCGCTGCGGGAATATTTCACCCATTTGCGACGACAAATACCTTGAATACTAAAGAAAGAGTGTTATAACAGCAGGGCTACTTACTCATCCATCCTGGTGTCTGGTACAGATCTGTTCATGGTGATCTTATCACTGGCCACCATGTTGAAGCCGTAGTCTCTGACAGTCTGGTCAGCCTTGGCCTGCTCCTCCATGCTAGTGTACACTGGCTCCCCCATCTCACCTGTATACAGATTACATATAGAATACACTGAAAAGTCTCACCAGTCACAAAATAACACGGAGTTTTATCTTTCAGGGTAATAGTGCCTCACTATGTTAGTTTGGTTTTTATAACTGTATTCATTGGCTGCACAAAACAATGTAAGAATTTGATTGGTCAAAATATATCCAGACAACATGCAAAATCAAGAAATAGATTAGGCCCAGACTTATCCACACAAAAAATTCAAATTTAAAGTTCAGTATGGAAATTGATTCTTAGTCCTTTTATTTTTTTATTTTTTAAAAACTGTTTCGACCAAGTGTGACATGCCATGGATAATACATATTTATGTATTCATTATATTTTTGGAGATCACAAAGTCACACATACCTGGTTTACTGTTATGTGAAGGCTCTTTTGGTTCAAAGTTCCCAGTTATTCCTTTCTTCATCACAGCTTCTGGTCCCAATTCCTTCTTAGGAAACTCTTCATGGTCGTCTCCAACTCGAGGCTGCTGAATGACCTGGTCTTGGTTCAAGTCAGGGGCCACATGGTTCTTTCTCCTATGGTTTTGTCCGTCTTTCTGGTCCTTAAAGTAAATCAAATATTGCTTTCGATAAGTTGTATAGAAAATTAGTATAATAAATGTTGGACATTCAGACTTCCATACTTTCTATATTAAATTATTGTGGTAGGTGGCAGTGCAGACAACAATTGTTACCAAATTGAATAGATTCCTAAAATATGCTTACAATCTGTGAATAATACTACCGTCATAATTTAAGGGAATGATGATATTGATATATTTATAGTACTTTCAAATGCGGACACATAAAATGGTATATCTAAAAAAATTAGACAAGTAACTGTAATGAAATTTGTAATACACGGGCAATACTAAGCCGGCACGTGTCTCTTTGGGCTGTGTAACGGTGGTACCTATCAGTCGCCTCTCTTTGAACTAAACCAAATGTAATATAATTATGTGTTCCCTTATTTTTTTACGGTAGTATAGAAATTTCAGTTCACACGATGAACATCATCTTTATGTCTTACTAGAATTCACTGAAATTATGTCACTAGTCCTGTTCATCACATACATTTCAATACCAAGATCTGGTGGGTTTTTTAAATTGTAGTTTGACCCTCTCCGTGCTGGAGGCAACTGGAAATGCCCTAAAGAGCACTGCCAGTGCCTAATCCAGCAAGAAGAGGGTTAAATCCATTTTCAAGATTTTGTTACTTCTATCACGGCTTGTCAGTTTAGGCCAGGAGGAAACCAGCAACATCAGTAGCACCGATTGTTGCAGTAAACCTGTGAGCACTGGATGATACGGACGCACTACAATTGTAACTAACAAATATTCATCTACATTTACTTGTTGCTGTCTGCATGTTATATGAGTAGATATCTGGTTATGCAAGTTAGTGGTCGTCAAGTGCCCATGCATAGGTCATAGCAGGGCTTAGCAGGGCTTGACAGTAAGGATTGGCCCCTGGCCCAGGACAGTACTATCAGTTACAGGCGGACAAATGAAAAAGCTCAGATTAACAACTCCTTTACCTACAGAGCAAGTAGTTTCATGTCCGTCAAAAACTTAGTGTAGAGTCCTGTATAGCTAATGTTAGATTGTGATCTCAAATATCAGATGGTACATTCTGGTGTGTATTAACAGCTCTTCTGGAATGTTTGTTTTTTGTTTGGTTTTTGAATTGGGGTTTAGAGTCTTATGACTTAGTTTAGGGCAGGAAGAAACTCGCGACATCTGTAGTGCAGAATGTTGCAGTAAACCTGCAAGCACTGGCTGGTACTGACAGACCAAGGATAATATCTGCATTGTCACTCTACAGACATTGCATCCTATCAATATCGCGCCAGAAAAGTAACTTTTGCGAACATTAGTGCCGGGCTTCCGGGACAGGATTTGAACTCGGTACCTTTGGCTCCAAAGTCTATCACTGCGCTACCACCCGCCCCTTCTGGAATGTAGAGATAAGCATACCTCACACACCTCCAAGACACCTCTTAAACGCCTCCAATACACCTCAAATATGCCCTAGTCGCTGATTCTTGGTGATTCTGATACTCCATCCATTGCACACCCCCTTTATTCAATCTATGTCATTCCACAATAAACAGGCTAAATCAATATCTTAGCACACAGCCATGAATATGATTTTTATTTATTTAAAAAACAATTAAATTTAGGTTTAAAGCCACTTTCAAGATTTTTTCACTGACATCATGGCTTGCATGCATATGTACTGCTTGTACTGTACTGCTTGTTTGGATTTCCACCAGTTTTTATAGTGCTAGCTCACTTGGAGGTATATCATGCAGCAGATAGAACGTGAATACCCCACTCAGACACAGTATACAGACTCCGAGCCGACCAGTCCTTGCTTTACCCCGTTAATGCTGAGCGCCAAGCAGGGGAACAACAAGTACCATGTTTGAAAGTCTTTTGGTATGACGCGACCGGGGATCGAACCCTTGACCTTCTGCACTCCAGACTGATGCTCTAACCATTACACCAAGGCTTGTCAGTTTAAGGCAGGAGGAAACACGCATCGGCTGGTACTGACAAGACCAAGGATGATAACTGCATTGCCATTCTACAGACAGTGCATCCTATCAATATCGCTTCAGAAAGGTAACTTTCGCGAACATTGATGCCGGGCCCCAGGGCGGGATTTGAACCTGGAACCCATATATATATATATAGCTGTGTGTATGAGGATATTATTATCTTTCATTAATGTTTGTATTACATAAGGTTCTACCATGTGTAATACTAACATTAATGAAATAATAATACAGGTGATATCCTTATACACAAGTTTAACAACAGCTTTATCACATAAATTTAAGCAAATTGAAAATAGCCATGCTTTCAACACTAACAAACTTGGAATTCGCCATCATGTTTTTTTTACAGCAAGTAGGAATACTAGCTGTGGATCATAGCGCACAATTTATAGTAAAGAATCTGGTTCCTTTGAATGCCACTTTTGTAAGAAATTTAGGTATTTATCAACTACAAACATGCTTGAAAATGGCATAAACATAGACAAATTGTTCTGTGTATAAAACTTTTACATTTTTAAATATATATATAAACTTTTACGTCACTACCAGTATTTTCTGTTCACTCAAGGAAATTCCACATAATGGCATTGTCACACTAACCCACACCCCTTAAAAGTAGTTCTATCTTTATCGCACTCATGTTATTGCACTCTCAGGGATATTTAATGTGATAAATGCATGTATTTATCAAATAATAATTAAATAATAAACACCAAAAGGAAACTGAAGACCAAAAATACATGTATTTTCTCTCACTGAAGACGAATTAGCCGCAAACAGCAGCTAAACTCATCTCCCAAAGTGCTGGATTAGACGCACAGCCAACTCACCATCTCGTGGACATACTTCTCACTTTTAGCCGAAACTTTGTTATCGTCAAACAGGTGGAAGAGGAAGGGCCCGATGAGGAGTAGGAGGAAAATGGCCAGGCCCAGTTTGAGGAGGACGTTACGTCTCACGTACATCCGCATCGAGAGGCCGTTGTTGCCGTCACTCTCGTGGACGTCTCTGTTGTCTTTCACAGTGTTGCGTCTGCGCGTACTGTTGTTGTTCGCTGACCTGAAATTAGACAATGACTCCTTTCTCTACTGGATCAATGTGCGACATGTGTCGGCAAAGGATAATGCCAAATATGAGCAGAGACTGTGATTAATACACTGAAGCATTATTAAGGCACCTTTAGACCTAACGCGGTTCTCACTGCGCTTTCGACACAACGTATCGCTCCTTATAGAAACACATGAACTGTTCACACTGTAACTGCGTGGAAAACCATTCTGCGGTCCAGTAAAACAATGGAAAACCATGCACTTAACCTGTGGCAACTGCCACATGCATTAGGTCTCAATGAGCTTTAAGGGTTGTTTAAACTAGGTGAATGCATGCAAAGATTTTGACAAGAGCCACTTCCGTCCTTCCGTCCTTCCATTTAGTTTTTCCATCGATTTTGAACGATTTTGTTTACAATTGAGGTTGTTTATTTGCATTGATAAATAAGACAAATGATCGTTTTTAATGAATATAGCAAAAATTGAATCCAATTTGTTTATCCTAAGTGCATGAGAATTTTGTGAAGTCGTTGAAATATTAAAGGAATTTCTCTCCGCCGGCGTCCGTGCAATGGCAGCCATGCAGTACGGTTGCAACAATTGTAGTTAATTCTTAGGACTTTAAACATGTTCTAATTTCCTATTCAGCTAAATATTACATTTAACATCTACGTGCAATGAACTAATAAGGTGATTGTACAGTCGGCCGATTTATCCATTCCAGTTTTGATAGTCCTGTCCCTCTGTCATCAATGCTTGCTATGGCTATTGTTAACATGCGAACAAGTGATATGCAGATTAACGTGTGACATGTGTCAGCACAGGACAATACGAACATGAAACCTGAAGCAGTGAAGTTAATATCAGAGGTCTGTTATATACATAACGACCTGCATATAATAATAAATATATACCACACTAGAATGAATGAATTAATGTTTTACGTTGCAGCAGGAATATTTCACCCATACGTGACTACCACACTAGAAGATAATACTAGAACATAATATACTAGTGTATATATATATATATAATGATATGATATAATATCAAGGAAAAATCCTTTCTTGAACACTTGTTTCGAAATAAGCTAATTTCATCACAAGACGACATCACATTGAATGTTCAGCACACCATCAATTCATTGTATATTTATTAATGATGATAAATCATAATGTCTGATCTGAAAGTAATATTTAATAATTTAATACAAATAATATTGTGTTGTATGAGAAATACCACATCAGGCAAGCTATTTGAAAATATCTAGGACCATATAGGCCCATACAGAATGTAAGTTGACATGAGATTAATTCAAAACCAGTCACAAAACTGATCAAACATCTAAATGCACTGTGCATAGACTGACAGCCAACAATCTACCGTTGTGATGATACAGACGGCATTCATAGCAGACGGCATTCATATCAACTGTCACAAGCCTCGCTAGCAACTGCTCTATAATCTTCATGAACTATGGTCTGCAGATAATTTTGTGGTTTACGTTTTTTGGAATATTTTTATCAAAGCCTATACTTACATTTTCAATCCATGCCATATTGATTTTCATTAAACATAACCCTGATTAGCAGTATCTGATTCTATATCTCTGATTAGGTGTTACCAGAAATTACCCAAACGAGACTTACTGTCACCATTTTCAATATTGTGACTATCTCACATTTCTGCACCACCCTATGGCCAATGAAACATGTAATAATGCAACAACAATTTTTATGACAGTCTTGTTTACTGTACCGTAATTACCCTAATAAGTTGAACCCTCAAATAGTTCGAACATCTAAATTTTAATTGCCAAAAATAAATTTGTTCCGACCCTAAAAATATTAACATGAGCAAATTAAACAAAAAAATCATAATTGTCTAATTATTCAAACACAATAAAAAAAATCAAAACATTTTTAAAAAATAATGTTTTTTTTGTATTTTTTAATCCTTCACTTATTTATCATTTCATTTACAAGCATATTTTCTACTTTAATTTGGTTTCCCCTAACTATATGAACACAGATCATTTAAAACTTATCATTTTAAATTTTCATATTTTTCTAATAATTCAAACAGCTACAAATTTAATTATTTTCTCTGTTCAAATTATTAGAGTAATTACTGTGTATAGTACAGACAATCAGAAGAATGTATTTGGATAATGTATTTGTATTGAGGAGCTTTCATTGATTATTGGGTATGCCTGTATTCTGAGTAACATGCAAAAATATTGTACTTGGCCCTGTTGCTCAGAACAGTTGTAGCTACAATTGATTGCATGTCAATTTTTATGGACCAGCTACAAGTGTAAGTCCATTGCATGAAACACTTTCTCATTACAATATTTGAGAATATGGTTAGCTAAAACTATTGTAGCAATAAGATCGTTTCATACAAACAGACTTACAATTGTAGCTGGTCCTTAAAGTTTGACTTACATTCAATTGTAGCTGAATTAATCTGAGCAACAGGACCATGTGTATTGTACATGTGGTATTATGTATAATCTATACAATTAACCCTCTTCAAGCTGGGGCAACTTGAGATGCCTTATAATAGAGCAGTATTAATTCAGCAGGGAGAAGGTTAAAAACAACATTAAAATATTTTTAATTCTTAAAGACATACAATCACAGATATAAATAGTTGTTTTAGACCGAACTGGAGTAATAAATGCAAATCATATTTACTTAGCATACGTATAATGGCTTTTGTACCTCAAAAAAATATTTTGCCTGTTCACATTTCAACAGTAAAATGGTTCACTCACATCAACAATGATGGACACTGTCAATGATATGAACTATATTACCATCTATATACCCATAATTAGCAATGGTGACAATCCAGCGTTATCGGAAACTGCACTCTCTACTTGATGCACGACTATGAGATGTATAGAATTATTTGATGCACTACCGAATGAACATCCATTACCTGTTTACATTTGAACCAAATCTATCATCCATTTTACCGGAAGAGTTTGCTTATATTATTATGAATTGATGATACTCATAGATAATTAAAACGACAAAACTAACTGGATGTCAGGAATATGAAGCTTGTTGAATACAACACTTGTATCATGTGTACAGACAAATTAAATGCAAGTAGTTTCAGATACAAATTTGTTAGATCATTAAATTGTTCAACCATCTGTGAACATATGTATGCCTTAAAGACATGCATCTAAAACTAGAAAACTATAAATATTTTACCCACCTGGAAGCCATGGTGAAACAAACGTGACAAAAGATCCTGATCTCAACCTAAACATACACTAGTTCCTGTTGGCAGCGACTTATAGATGTCCTGCCGGGGAGAGAGTGTGACTACCATACAGCTAAACCACCAGGAAGAAGGTCACCATCATTACAACACTAGCAAATCCCAGATGACTGAGTCAGTCTCACTAGAGAAACCACTGTATAAACACACAATAGCAACTCCGCCTGGCGAGAGAAGACACTATATATTATGTATACACGGCAGTATCTCAGTGTCACCGGTCTCACTCCAGAAACCATGAGATACACTAGAATGATCACAAGTCGAGATGAACTTTTAGATTAACTTCTCGCATACTTTGGGTTTAAATATTCACTGATCAGACTCAAAAAAATGTTCACCAGTTAAGATGTTGTCGACAATTTAGCTATTCCAATAGCCACTAGTAATGATGCACACTTTGAATATAAATATTCAGTGATCAAACTTATGCGTCAATAAAAATAGCGTCCATAAAAAACACTGACAATGTTCACCAGTCAAGTTTTTGTCGACAATTTAGCTGTTCCACTAGTGACAACACACACTCCAGGTTTAAATATTTACTGATCAAGCTTCACATTTGTGTCCTTCCCACAGTTGAAATGAAAACATGGGGATTTGAATCAACAATGACCATCAAGAAGATAACATTATCAATGGACTGCAGGCATCTACAAATACCACTGTCACTGGAATCATTTAATGGACATTTCATCAGTTGGCTCGTAAATATTCATGACAAAAAATGGAGAAGTACAAAAATAATCCTATGAAAGAATGAAAGTGTAACATGATGATGTTGAAAGCAGTTTAAATTCATAATTCACTATCACCCTCGTTTTTTTCTGTGAATCTGTGGGCCTTGAAGGATAAACATTACATTTTACTGGTATATATAAATTAGATTACAAGGCCACATGGACATTTGTATGATAGATCCAGGAATGTTACAGCAATGTTTAACAGTGCATGTCACATTAAAACAAAGAATGCTTAAGGCAGATGCTGTTAACAAGTGAAGCATGAATTTTACTGTGTTATTAGTAATATTATTATGGATAAAGACAAACAATATGCTTTGCAGTGGTATTTTCTCACAATTGACGTTGTAAAGATGTCATGAAGGTTTCTTAGAAATAATCATGAAAATGTTGCCAAAGTACTAAACAAGAAAACAGATATAATTTTAATACTATATTTAACACTTAAACACACACAAAAGTCATTAAATAGTTGATGATAGGCCAGCTGTTCTCCACCAGTTATTATTTTTACATACTTAAGCATGTAAATGGTGCTGAATAAATATGGTATTATAATAATTATAATAATAATAATAATAGTAATAGTAATAATAATAATAATAATAGTTCATGGACAAGCCTCATTGTTACCAATACCACCAGCTGAGATAACACAGAGGTTATCTGGTTGTTGAGTTCTATAATATAAATTGATTGACACAAACCTCTAGCATGTCTACTACCTTCAGAAATGCTGGATTAACCTTACCATGCTTAATTTGAGGATTATTTTACTTTAAATTTGAATTCTTGAGAATGAGTATACAATGAATTAGTGCATTACTTCACAGTATGAATGTTTCAGCCATAATTGAGAGAGAGAGAGAGAGAGAGAGAGAGGGAGAGAGGGAGAGAGAGAGAGAAAGATGGTGTGTGCACATGTGGTCTCATGAACATGTTACGTACTATTTATTATTACATTGATATTTGATATTAAATAGTGTAATGTGACTGTCTATGCAGGCATTCAAGGCTTTACCTTGTCATATTAATTTTAATTGAATTTACTTTGAAAGGTCAGCAACTCCTACCATAACCTGCAGACTTAACCCATTTACAGATTCATATTACATACATACAGATTAATTGTTAATAATAATTGATAGATGCAAAACAAAATAATAATATAATACCTCTTCATTGTTTAAATATCAGCAATGTCAACCATAGCAACAGCTGATGAATATCACGATGTCCTCCTGTAGTGCAGAGAAATGTAAAAATTGGCCCAGACATTACGAAACATTTTGAGTATAATTTCATGCTCAAGCTCAAATTGAATAATGGGATTTGTGAATAAAAACTTGAGTTGAGCATGAGTAGTTTCTTAATCTCTGGGCCAGGTAGTAAAAACAGAAGCCTGCTATCACATCTTCAGTGCTTCATCTGAAAATGCTTCACAATGCTATATAATACTATAATAACAGTCACAGGCCATTCAAATCACCTGTTATATAGACCTAACGGTAACACCGCGCATTAAGTCTAAACAACTGCCAGGGTCGATATTGGTATACACATGGGAGCACAATTCCGATAGACAGCTGATAGCAGATTAAATAGGTGTACAAATATGGTGTGAATCGGCCGCCGATCAGCGGTATAAACGCAGGTGACAGGTGGCACTGGCAGGTTCGGATATGTGTCGTGTTGTCATTTGCCACACATTTCGTGAGCAAATAGGTTTCGTTCCCGTGATATATCATGCTGTATTACCAGTGGGATGCAATATTTCACATGCGAAGAGCATGCAATGCGTGTAGTTATTGGAACAATATACCAAATAAAAAAAATTAATCTATATTTACAAGTTTCTCACCGTACTAGTTTACGATGTGGATTTTTGCCGGAACCTCGCTGCGCCCCCTTTATTGTTTGACAGGTGTTGGGAGTTATCTCTCCTTCATTCGGGGGGGGGGGGGGGGGGGGGAGA
>JAUTBT010061376.1:0-14704 GCA_032361225.1 Lepetodrilus schrolli | reverse complement strand
AGAGTGGCAATGCAGTTATCATCTTGGTCTTGTCAGTACCAGCCGATGCTCGCAGGTTTACTGCAACATTCAGCGCTGCAGATGTTGTGGGTTTCCTCCTGCCCTAAACTGACAAGCCGTGATATAAGTGAAAGAGTCTTGAAAGTAGATCTAAACCCCAATTAAAAACAAAACAACCTGCAATAAAGTTGTTTTGAATCTAGACCTATAGCCGATACAGATAAAACAAGCCTGATAACTACACCCTGACATTTCATCCCAATCCTCCATATATTAGAAACTATTCTCACTTCTGAGATGTCTAACAGATTAAAACTTGAACCATTGTGTATATAATCCGACTCATCACAATTTAAAACGTATTGTTCGAAGCTATGTAAAATCTCCCATTGCTCTTCAATATGAATGAATTGTGAAATTACGGGAAATAACTCTGTAGTTCTTATTTCACGGTTTGCCGACAATTTCAATTTGTACTTTTAACATTATTGCATTTATTGAGTGTCATGAATAATGTACTTTTAACATTATAGCATTTATTGAGTGTCATGAATAATCAAATGTAAGATAAATATTGTGTACATGATAAAACAAATATCATACATAATTGCCAATTGTCTAGCATAATTATCAATAGGTAATATTTATCTTGTGTATGACATTTAATGTCATACATGATTTAATGTCATACATGACATAATGCCATACATGAAGAACAAATGAGACAAATGTCATACATGGCATATGCTATAATTCATTATGAACAAATGTCATACATAATAGAAAATGTCATGTAGCAATACATATCGTACATGATGGTAAATGCTATAATATATTTAGCATACAATGTCCTATATGGCACACTGTCAACCATGATAAACTAATGTCGCACTTAATTGACAAATGTCATACATGATAAATACATGGCATACAATGTTATACATAATGGACTAATGTCATACATTATTAATGACATACAATATCATACATAATAGACAAATGCCATACATGGTGGGGAAATGTCATACATGGCATACAATATATTATGCATCTTTGTCATACATGTATACAATGTTGTATGTTTTAGACAAATGTCATACATGATAAACAATTTGCATACCATGTCATACATAATGGACACATATCATACATGATGGGGGGGGGGGGGGAAATGGCATACATGCTTATTAAATGTCATACATGACATACAATGTCATACATAGCAGACATGAGACAAACGCCATATATTTTATGTTGGAGAAATCCATCCAGAGTTATGGAACAAAAACTTGTACAAATTTATTGATTTGTTCAGTGAGAAACTCCTCCGCAATTGTAAACTAGGGCTTCCTAAATTGATGTGCATTTTTACTTGGTCTGGAATAATTCAATGGATTAATACTAGTGCAGATGGCATGAGTGAAGCCATAGCTTTGAGTTTGATGATCAACCATCTGGCATTATGCTATCATGCACACAGTAATTTATTAATTTTTATTGATTTTAACAGTGAATTGGTTGCGTTTATTTTTAATGTTTTTAAAATGTGATCTGTCTGTGAAATTCACTTTCGAGACAAAGATCAGTTCAATCGATAACATTTGAAAATTGATATTGCAAGGAATAAACAGAGGTATACAGTTCCTACATATTCTACAACTCGTAGTTCTCGTAGTCCATAATTCCTGCAATCCCTTCACCTACTGCTGAAAAGTATGTCCGCCCGCGGTAGAATTATGCAGGAATGACATCATGACATGGATTTCGGTCACTCACCGTCGGCGACCCAGTTCTCCCCCCACCCCCTTTCTCTATTCCTGGTATATTTGGAACCTGGCGCCAAGTAGGCCTGCATATTGATTTTTGTTGGTCTCAGTAAGAGAAGTAATGCCATGTCTGGTCTGTTCCCGATGCGCTCATAAAAAGCAGGCATACTTAAATCGCTAGGTCTGCATTCCACTGCCCGATGAAACAGGTCATTATGCGACTTGATGGCTTATTAAATTATAGGATGGAGCTTGGTATGGCTTTCTTTTACCCCACCCCACACCCCCCACCCCACCCCCACCACAAGAATTGTAAAAAGAAATATTTTTTTAGGTATTTCTGGGAAGTTTGTATAAAATATTGCTTGTGTGATTTGTTGGTTGATTATAATATAGGAGAGAGATTAGTAATGCTTTCATTGAAATACTTGAGGAAATAATTCTTTTATTTTATATTTTTACTGACAATTTCTTTTCTAATAACATCTCCACTAGAGTCTTTATACGGACACTTTCCTGCAAATGGTATATCATATTAATTACTAAATATGTATTAAATTGTCTGCAATCATACGTAACAATGTATGTGTCTATTCTGTCAGTAGTGCTGACAGTTGGTTATAAATTTTATTGAAACATGGTTTATTACTTCGTAACTTCGTACTAATTCCACATAAGATGACAATTTTGTTATCTGGTTCAAATTAAAAAGAACTTCTTCAAGTTAGGAATGTAATTACTAGGTGAGCTGCAGAGGCAATTAAGAAGAAAAAGGATAAATTTCATCAAAGCAAAATTAATATGAATTTTTAACTTTAGCAGTTTTTGTTTTCGTTAAGATTAATTTGTATGATATTTTACGGCATGTATTATTACAAATTGAAATATAATATTAAATTATTTTTTTTAAATTAAAAAATAATATGATTTGAGGTATTATTATGTGCTAAGGCCTTTTATTTTTTATTAAGTTGGTTCACAGATTTTTTTTCAAGCTAAATCTGAAGTCGAAGGAGGTACATAAAAAATAAAAAATCCTAATTGTGATTTTGCATAAGCCTAGAAACACCTATGAAAGACATGTATATTTAGTAATATAGTGATTGCGCACGCACACACGCACGCACGCACACACACACACACACACACACAGAGCACACTACACATACATGCACACACACACACACACACACACACAGAGCACTACACATACATCCATATACACACACAAACACAACACACATACACACAACACACACATATAGCACACTACATACACATGCACACACACACACACACACACACACACACAGAGCACACTACACATACATGCACACACACACACAAACACAACAGACATACACACAACACAACACACAACACAACACACACACCACTACACACACTCATCATCCATCTTGACCAGGAGAAAGCTACTTGTCATGCTCAGTGACCTCTGCTATTTATGGTAACGCGACCTCTGAGCCTTTGCTATAGCCTGGACTTCCTTTATGTTGTGTGGTGTGTGTGTGCATATGCCATGTGGACTTGCTCTGTGCCACAGGCAACTCCCGAGCCAGTGCGTTGAACAATCCCCTGAGCTCCAGGTGTATGCGTGGACTTACTGGCTACCTGTTTATGGATAATTCCTTTATCAGAGGTAGGTTCTAGTGTGCATTTGCAGAATTTTTTTCTGGGAGTTTTTTCTATCAAAGCAAGCAGGTCTGACACATTGAACCTGCACCAGAGGGAACACAAAGGCCAAGTCTATTTATAGCTTGGGAGTCCTCTACTCATATCCATCCACAGATGGATCCCAATGGTTTCCCCCACTAGATTCCTACGTGACAGACCTCATGTACTTTAATCGTCTTTGTTTCATTCCTTAGACAGGAAAAAGCTTCTTTCTTTTAAAAAAAAATTACTTTTCTTCGTCAGTATCCCTGCATGCAAAACAAGAGATGGATTATTTTTCACGTGCAATGTTTGTAAGGACTTAATTGTATTTACACAACCGACTGTCTCCAGTCTGACTGAGGCTGCCGGGTCATTAATCCTGGAGGGTGTTTGTTTGTTGTTATGTAATTTGTCAAACTCTGAGTGACCTGTGGTATATGACTGGTGTTAGTTGAACAAGGGTTGTTTCATTTATCATCATGAAGGAGAGTTCTATCCCCACCCCCTCCCTCCTCTCCTCTTCCAGCTCCCAGCTGATTATAAAGTCCCCATAGTATAAAAGTACAGGATGCAAAAAATTACAGAAATCTGACAGTATAATTATTATAATGGGCATTGTAAATACAATTTTAAATGTCCACCATGATTGCTACACTTTTGTTTAAATACAAATTAATTTTGGATAACTAATGCAGATTTGATGGTTGGTTAGTGTTGTATGCATTGCTCCATCTATGCGCTATATTTATGTTAATACAACAACAAAAAATCTATAAATTAGTATGTATTTATATGCAGATTTCTTCCTGCCCTAAACTGACAAGCTGTGATATGTGAAAGAATCTTGAGAGTGGCTCTAAACACCAATTAGAAACAAAACAAAAGCAAAGCAAAGCAAAACAACAAAAACATTGTGTAGAGTTAGGTATCGTCAAAACTATTACTTTATGAATGGAAGGTACCGTAGCTAAGTGGCAGACTACTCGGCAGAACATGTATACATCATAAACACATGTGTTCGCTTTGTTACGATGTATAAAATCGGTTTTGTCTAGACTGCATTACTACTTGAATAGATATTTCTGTAGCTAAACCAGTTTAATTAATGATTATTTTTTGTTTATTAAAGTATTGCGTCTATGAATATTGATTGAACCGTGTCGATCTTACTTAAAAACATTAACATTGACTTTCAGGAAGCATGAATTAATCTGTCGTTCACACATGTTCATTCATACGTCGTGTCACGTTTCTTTCAATTCAGTAGTCTCTGTCACAGACTTTGTTCTCACACAATACAACTAGTTCTATTTGATACATATCTGCAAAGAATGTTGAACAGCGGCTTTAACCCTCTCCATGCCAAAGGGAACCGGAGATGCCCTAAAGAGCTGTGCCTGTGCCTAATTCAGCAGGTAAACTGCAATACCAAAAAAAACACACACAAAAAAAACATGTCTGTAATGAACAGTTACGCAAGTCGGAGAATAAAGCTTTTCAATGATATCTCTATAAAATAATTACAATAAATAGTATTGATATACAAATTAATTACTTTCACCCTCAACAATGAAATTGTATCAATTCAATAATTGAATATTTTACGATTCCTCCAAATGTTTGACAAATCCTGGAGTGGTCGTATTTACTATTAATTCTACAGGAAGAGGGTTAAATAATTGTACGTCCCAAATAAATATCAACAAACCCAGTACATGTCACCAGTGAACACTACCAGATGTAAAATATTCTCGAGATCTGAAATTAAACGCTACCAGATATAAAATATTCCCAAAAGATCTGAAATTATCCAGCATATTACAAAATTGTGGTCAACTCTTTGTGATGTTTGCTGAGCATTTGACGTAACCCATCTCTTGTCTGGGCCTGCCCAATGGGTAGGTAGGTATACAACCAGTCTAGGAACACCAGTCAGTTAGGTTATCTACGTTGTGAGGTAAGCTGGAGTACAGTCTGTCTATCTATAAGCAGCAGGTATTTCGTACAGGTATGTGAGGATGGCATATGTGGGTCAATGCACTAATTCACAGCCTCCGAACAGCTGACAGGAAGAGAAAATATACTTGGGTTCTCTCTTCCTCCCAATACACACACACACACACACACACGTATGTAGACACACACCTCCCTGTTTAAGACACCTCCGGCAACTAGTGTCCTGAGTACATTAATACTCTGGCACCAATGAACTATTCTGATGTAATAATCTGGAGCAATCTCCGTAGGTGCTCTACATTCTGGTAAATACCCTGGCAGTAACATCATAGTCACTTCTATTTATAGGTATAATATGAGATGCGTTATCTATGCATAGGTTTTAATATAGACCATTCAGTTTGACTTGTATGTATGTACTAATATAATTGAATTCCTTACAAATGTAACGGTTCAAGTAGGTTGTTCTCCCCATCCTGTGTCCTATCACACCCCCACAAGAATGCAGGCAGTTTCAATTCAGCTGCACATTTAGATAGGCCATTGATCTACATTACGAAGACAAAGGATACTTAAAATTAAATGAGCTACAATTTCTTATGTCATTATCAGTAATCAGATGTCGGTCTCCTTGAAAGACAGCTTTGAAAACCGACAGCATAAATTGTGAATGTGCAGCATAGGTGGTTTTTCCGGAGATGGCTATTTGTGGATTCTGCAGAGGTTATTGAACGCGGAAGGTGTACACTGGAATCATCCCCCCCTCCCACAAATGCTATGGCAATCAAAGGGGCAATACTCCTAATGGTCTGGTTGCAAGACATGCATCTTCCCTTGGTACAGAAGATTACCCCGTGGCTGGCTATGTTAACACCACGAGTGGAATCTCTCGGATGATTACGTTGTCAGTCGACATATTTCCATCCAGCGGACCAATGTCGATAACGTTTTGATGAGCTGTGGCCTTTCTACCACATCTGACAATTTTTGTTTCATGGGTAAAATGTAGAGTCTCTAACCATGTAACCATGATATATGTGAGGTATGAGGACGCTACTTGTATATCGGTAGCTGTAGTGCCATGTGGCATACACTACTGTATGTAGCATTCCGTCTTGTTTGTGATTGTGAACCAGGAATCTGGTTACTGTGTTATCGGGTATTGGCTTTGTCACCTATATTTCCTTCATAGCCCCCCAGTTACTGTTGGTATGACCTGTAGACTGTGGACAATCGGTCAACTGTGTCGGACTACTTGTTGTATGTGAACAACTGATATAGACTATCTGGTTGATTAATTCCAACGGTAACCTCTCACTATACAGTCTGTAAGAAAAAGCTACAGATACAGTCTTGTATCAGCTCTAGATTATGGCCTCATTTCATGTCCAGATTACGGTCTCAATCAGCCATATAGAGCGATAATCCACAGCACATGTCCAAACTGTAAGCTTAGTAAGCTCTACAGTCTTTGTTAGCTCCAGACTATAGTCTCTTGGCTACAGTCCCAACCATGTCCATAATATATACTGCAGTCCCAGTAAGCAGCAGACTACAGTTTCAATAATCCCTAGACTACAGTCTCAGTAAGCTCTACAGTCAAAAACTCCAGACTACAGTATCACTAAGCTCCAGACTAGTCTCAATAAGCTCTGGGTTAGTTTCAATAAGCTCCAGACTACTTTCAATAATTAAGCTATAGACTACTTGTTTGTTTTTTTATCAGCACCAGACTGGATTCAATTGGGTATAGACTGTAGTCGGTCCATCACTGCCCAGAGCGAAGTCTTCCTGTCTTTGTCAGTAGTATTATGCCTGTTTGTGTTATGAGTCCATGGCACGTTCCGAAGCTGTTCCTTTGCAGTTGGTGCTCCAGAGGCTGGCAGCAACCAATCCCCACCCACCACCCCCAGGGCAGTGGCAATGGCCACCCCCAGGGCAGTGGCAATGGTGTCATTTAAGGTTGGAATCTAAATCTGGATGTTCTGCATTGCTTGGTCTGGTTACCCCACACAAGCAAATCGATTGGTAGGCCAATGAACTTTTAACCCTTTCCCCAGAAGCTTGAGCCAGGCAGTCTGTGATTAAATATTGGCTTGTGTTGTGTCGTGTCGTGTTGTGTGTGCATGCAGACTGTCACGTAGTAGTACGTGTGCTTTCCTTGTGGACAGACTAGACCTTTTCTTCAAGTCCACTTCCCCCCCTGAGCTCACTTCCCAAAAGTCAGAAGAGGAAGAAGAAGAAGAGGTCTATACTACATGCTCAGACTTCCTTATCAGTTGGCTTTCTCTTTTGTAGTAGAAGGCAGATTAGCAATTGGCATTATCGCTCAGGAATGTGTATAGTAGGATTTTTATGTATTTTCCTTTGTTTTCTATTTCTTGAAGTTGTATAGTGAATATCAGACTCTGCCTTAATGTTTTTCAGTAATTTACTTTCGAAGTTATTTCAAAACTCGGGGCAATAAATCTATTGTGCCACTTTTTGTCTTGGAATCTAGGGCCCTATTCTTGAAACGTTCCTACAATCTTCTTTGCCTAAGAACATCTGTAATATTTTCTTAGCCATGCTATACGAATCTTTAAGATTGTCGTACAATCGTAAGAACGTATTGAAAATAGGCCCCCCTGTTCTAGATGTAGGAGAATGCTTTAGTGCGATGCTCATTGGCAAAGTATGGTGATGGAAAATAGGAAATATCAATATTAACACTGAGTGACCCCTGTAGAGTTGAACCATAGGTTATTCTATATGCTCTCGCTCTATTTATACCATTAGTGTTAGTATGTCGGATAAGGTAAAAATATAGCTGATTGTGCACAGGCGCTTTGGTGCTTTGACCATGTTGAGCAGCCGCAAGTTATTTTGATCTTAAATGCCATTTCTGCTTTACAATTGGGTATTTATTTGTATGGATGGGCACATCTCAACTTTGAAAGAATTTTGCATTCAATCAAATAACATGATCTTAAAGTAGACACATTGGAACAGAATTGTATTCACAAGATGTTTTTATATTCATTTCTGCAATCACCAACATCCATTCAAAATTCATTGAAATTAGTTTCAATATGTACTGTCAACGTTATTCGTGATACCAAAAACTTTGAAGGAAATTTTGTCCAATTTGGAGCAGATTGCGTTTTCAATTTGAATTTGAGAATTTTGGTTCTGGTGTCTGTACTCGCAGTTCTGGCTGAACTTGTCATGGAAGCAACCAGAGATGTCCTAAAGAACAGTACACAAGTACCTGTACAGCTGAAATTATCCATCTGCATTGTATTCGAGAAATATCATGTCATGTACGATGCATTTTTTTCATTTTAATTAACGTTGGAAGACATGGTGTATGCAGCATTTTGGCGATGACACAAATATAAAACACTGGTTCCAAAACATGTTGTAATACAATTTCTCCTGGCGACAATGAAATCGAAACTAAAATTGCATTACGAGACTCGACAATTCTTATTCTTTTTAAGTAAACGATGGTTTTAAAACAGACTTCCAATTAAAATATGCAACTTTTCCCCTGAGAGGAAACCCAGACAGTGGTTCCCACACTGTTTTCGGAGACTGGCACTGGGAAAACCATCCATCTCGGATCCTGTGATTCATGGAGTTCTTCCACAGCTGTCAGGGTTGAAACATAATTAGTTAGCCAATCCCTCCATCTCAAGCTATATGAGGGCATTTTAGTGCCAGGGCTTCAAACATTTGTCTACTTGCATTCAATGTCCGTACTTTTTGCGGTTTGCAAATTGTTTTTCTTTCTGGAACGTGAAACTGGTTTGTATCCAGAACAAGTGTGGCATTCAAATTTTGTTATGATTATTAGTATTGCCATGTTGGAAGACGTGCCATGTTCATAATAATATAGAGTGTTGGGTTTAATTGTATTATATTATATTATATGATATTAGGAAGGAGCGAATTATGGTCAACATTTGTAACATACATCAAAATGTATGGGTGAAATATTGCTGCTGCGACATAAAGCAATGATTCAATTCAATACAAATGTGGACGTTGTTATTGTTGTTACTATAGTGTATAGATTCTATGATAGTGTATAGATTCTATAATAGTGTATAGATTCTATGATAGTGTATAGATTCTATGATAGTGAATACATTCTATGTTATACTGTATAGATTTGTGACATAGTGACGACTTAGAACTTTTCAATCAATACTACGAACATTGCATCTCTGGCTTGCTTATCAGGGATCTCCTGCAACCATAACTACGACCTTAGCCATAGACTATTGTTGATGGTTGAAGTTACTGTTGCCTTAGAGTTTTACCATTTGATACAAGAGAGTCACTTTGTTTTCTACAAATGGAAGTTTGAAGTTGTTAAACTGTGTAAAACAATACCAACTGGTGCTCACAGGTTTACTGCAACATTCAGCGCTACGGATGTTGCGGGTTTCCTCCTGTCATGATATAAGTGATAGAATCTTGAAAGCGGTTCTAAACCCCGCCCGGGCGGGTGGTAGCGCAGTGGTAGAACATTGGACTTCGGAGCCAAGGTTCCAGGTTCAAATCCCACCCTGGGAGCCCGGCATCAATTTTCGCGAAAGTTACCTTTCTGACGCAATATTTATAGGATGCAATGTCTGTAGAGTGGCAATGCAGTTATCATCCTTGGTCTTGTCAGTACCAGCCAGTGTTCGCAGGTTTACTGCAATATTCAGCACTACAGATGTTGCAGGTTTCCTCCTGCCCTAAACTGACAAGTCGTGATATTAGTGAAAGAATCTTGAAAGCGACTATAAACCCCAATTAAAAAAATTAAAATTAAATGAAGAGAGTAAATTAAACTTTTTAAAATCCTGTATTGCCCAATATTCATGAATGCAACACATTTGTCATTACTCTATAAATCTACATAGCAATGTTGAGTGAAAACTGCTATGGGATGATGTGTAAGGTTGCTGGTTAATTAGAAGAGACAACCACAGTCAGATGTGATGTCATATCATGTTGTGACTTCAAACAATAATTATGACATCATAATGCACATCATCTTCCGACTGGTAAAGAAATGCTTCAATATGGAAGGGCTTTTCTAAGACAGTTAACTGACCAATCAAACAGTTAGATTCTATTCCCAGTAATGTCACTGATTGTTTTTGCCAAAGACCATACAGATCTGTTTATGGTCTTTGGTTTTACTGGTCCACCCTGAGACAGATCACACATCGCGGAATGTGTGACCCAGTCTGTGACATTAACAAGACAAGTACCAAAGACTTGAGGGTCATGTAACAAAGAGTTATCTACAGCTGGACTATCTGCATCTAGACCACCCACCATAACAACATATCCTTCTCACCTTGCATTTTATGTGATTTTCATATACTGTAAATCAGGAAATTAATGCGTCACTAATTTTATGCGACCTCAAACATTTAGACGTAAATGCGACAACAATTAAATGCGATCGACCAGGCCTCTATTCATGGTTTTTCCCGGATGTACCTTTCATTATTTTCCACAATGCGTAGGTATTAAATGCGACCATAAGCCAATCACGTTTTTCACATTAATATCATGCTCGCATTAATTTCCTGATTTACAGTAGTCCCAAATTCAGAATGTTGAGTGATTGGCTTTTGGATGATAGTACCGCAATGTGGTCTCAAGTCTGAGCTGCATGTCTCCCCAGGTTTCATTTTAAATTTTAATTTATGGTATAAATGAAAACACAATTCTGGAAATAAGGTGGTTTGTTTTTTTACTTAGATAATAGGTCTTTGCTAGATTACATTGGTTTTACCCAAGTGAATTTAGTAAAGAATTTAGCATAAACATCAGTTCTCAATAATAGTAGGCCTAAAAACAACGAGGACCAAATGAGGTAGAACAATTTCAGTAATAAAAATAAAATTTTTATCATTATTTTGATGTTTGACATTTTTATATAAATGTTAACTCCAACAAAATGACATACAGAACTCTGAAATTAAAATATTTGAATTTATTATTTAAAAAGTATCTATATTATACATTTTATAGTAATTCATCAGAATACTTCATTAAATTAAATATCAGTACAGTATTATTTAATTCTATATAACTTTCAGTACGTATATTTATTCATTCCTATGCAGTTTTTCACACCCAAATCAATAATTGATTTTCAATATATTTGAAAATATTGTAAATAAAAATTAATATATCGATATATGTACAGTGTGAGCATAGTAAGATCAGTTGATAATTTCTACATTTGTCTGGCAAAGATTGCCATGTACATAGCCATATTGAAGTTGTATTGACTGGCTAAATGGTGGTACAGGAGACTTTGTTATAATAACAATTCATCCCCACCAGATGTTGCACTGGGCCTTTATGTGAATGTTGGTATTATAATAAAATGAGGCCATTCGATCGGCATGATTGACAGTTGGATATTCAAATGCTTTCAATGGCGTTTGTACATTTGCTAGAACAATATCCCACGTTCAATGCCTCAGGTGCTAGCCCTTCCCATTGCCTAACTCAATAAATGGAGAAGTCGAGCGTGAATTTTCATCCACCCCCACCTATTGTTCAAGACCCATCATTGTTAAAACTGAGTGATTTCTATTATTAACTTAATGGAGGGCATTCACATCTTGTCCCTATTTAAAAATTGGCATAAAGATCTAACTGTGTTCAATATCTGTCTCTTAATTTTGAAAATTTAATTTAATTTTGAAAATTAATATTAATTACTAAAATTTTAGTTTTATGAAATTGAATGATAACTACATACAGTTGTAGTATTTACAACCTTTGACCTTCTCCCTGCTGGATTAGGCAAAAACACTGCTTATTAGGGCATCTCCGGTTGCCTTCAGTGGGGAGAGGGTTAATATCCCTCAACTAAGTGAGTATACATGTAGGCCTGTAGTAATCCATTTGATCAACTGTGGCAACTAAATGGCAATCATTGTTTTAAATTAGTAGTAGAATAAGGCATCCAGTCCGCTTTTGTGATGGCGGTATACGGAATAGAAAGATGCCGGTTCATTCAAAAGTTAATTAATGTTAAATGCATTGTCGCTGGCCGGGACTTTGGAAGTTTGCCGATATACACAGATTGCCAGAGTACAACGGTGTCTGTAGAGAAGAAATAGTTTGAATTTGTATTTTTAATTTCTGTATTAGTTCCATCCAGACACCGTCTACATTGAAACTGATCTTTTATCTGTAGCTAATATCATTTTGTCATATTACCATCTGAAATTTATACATATTAATTGAATACAATCATGATTCTATCAGAAATGTATTCCTACAAGCTTTGCAGTTATAACAAAGCTTCCATAGTTGACTCGGAGATACTCGACATACCTCCAAATTGTTACATTTTTATAATATGTCAGGATTTTTTATCCGGCCAAAATTATTTGCAATTAATATTTGAACAATTGTCTTGTTATTTGAGAAGTTACGGCATCAATACGTGCAGACGATATTATTTGTTTTGCTTTTTTTTAAACACAGAGAGAAATTCGCCAGACTCGCAAGATGAAGAAGAAAAGAAAACTAAAGAAAGATCCTGCTCGCATGAACAAATTACGGACAAAGTTCATCGAACAAGCCAAGAAGTATTTCGGAGTTCCATATGCCAGAAAATATTGGTCCAAAGATGGTAAGTTTTAAAATGACATTATTGCAGATGTGTGTGTAAATATTTACATTTAAGCAGTCATGGACCAGCTAGTGGAACTACTGTACTTTACCGGTCTCCGCGCTGGATCAGTCCAGCATGGAGAGAGTAAATAGTAAAATTACTTATTACAAACGTGGAAGTGTATAAATTTGCGTTAAATTTGCGCCTACATAAATATTTTATCCAATCTGGTATTTCTTCATTGTGTCCTACTTCTTGTCAATAATTTCATGTTTTTAAAAATAATTTATCTGAAAGTAGTATATTTGTTGGTGTCACATAACATGGGATCAGTGGTATTAATGCATGCACTGATTTGTCCTAAATAAATTAAAATAAATTTCAGAAATACTACATAATATACTGATGTGAAATGCAGGTTTAGTACTGTTTTTACCGGACAAACCACAATATTAGCAAAATAATTGGCTATAAGCCCCAACACATGGAAAGAAAAAAGGATTCATACAAATATATTATTGTAAATTACTTCTGGATCCACAATATTAGTGAACTTATCTGATTTTCATTTACTAATATCATTTACTAATATCATCTATGTTTAGTGAAATTATTTGAGTGTGATTCTAAGCCTCTCTAAGAAGAAAAATAAGACAGGTTCAAATCTCTACATATAAACATTATATTATTTCTCGATTCCTTCTAGATCCTGAATACCAATGCCCACTGTTCCTAGACTGCTGTGGTCTGGTCAGAAAGGTTGTGCGTGACATGAGGAAAGACTTTGGCTTCAAACTCGGCCCGTGGAATCAAGCGTACATGTTTGACACCCTCCCGACCAACCGAACCGAGGACACGATGAAGCCAGGCGACCTCGTCTTCATGTCTGGGGTTTACACAAATCCTAAAAGTGAGTTATTCAATAAGCAGGGATGAGAATCTTCTGCAGATCTGCAGATTTTGAGGCTCCAGGGACGATCTCATAAACTTGGCCGTGTTCTGTGGCCCCCTGTATCCTGCTGTTTCAGCTGAAAACACAAATTTCCATTATTATTTTCCAACCCCATGGATACTGTTCATTTAGCCAATGCATTTTTCCATGAACTTTGTACAACTCTTCCTCAGGTCTGGTGCAAACTGTCAATGCAACACATTCTCTATTTGTAGCCTCATCTGGTTTATTCTTTCCATTCAACTCATTCCCCTTGTAGCTCCCCACCTCCTTCCTTCCTTCCAGCAACTCAGGCTTGTAGCTCTCCCATCTAATTCCTTCCTTCCTTCAACTCTGACCTTTAGCTTCCCTGTCTAATTCCTTTCTTCCAGTCAACTCTCGATAACATCATTCCTTCTTTTCTTCCACTTGTAACTAATTATCTGTAGCTACCTCCCGTTTGATTCCTTCCTTTCAGCCAACTATCTGTAGTTCATTCCTTACCCTGAACTACCTCCCATCCTAATTCCTTCCTTCCTTCCAGCAACTCAGGCTTGTAGCTCTCCCATCCTAATTCCTTCCTTCCTTCCAGCAACTCAGGCTTGTAGTTCTCCCATCCGAATTCCTTCCTTCCTTCCAGCAACTCAGGCTTGTAGCTCTCCC
This sequence comes from Lepetodrilus schrolli, assembly GCA_032361225.1. Lineage (NCBI taxonomy): Eukaryota > Metazoa > Mollusca > Gastropoda > Lepetellida > Lepetodrilidae > Lepetodrilus > Lepetodrilus schrolli. Next base: position 81 of record JAUTBT010061376.1, on the reverse strand, counting down.
ATCCTAATTCCTTCCTTACTTCCAGGCAAGCAGCAGCGACACCACATGACCAACGTGGAGATCTGGCTCGGGGAGGGGAAG
>JAUTBT010061365.1:0-14705 GCA_032361225.1 Lepetodrilus schrolli | reverse complement strand
AGCGCATCCTATCAATATCGCGTCAGAAAGGTAACTTTCGCGAACATTGATGCCGGGATTTGAACCTGGAACCTTTGTCTCCGAAGTCCAACTGTTCTACCACTACGCTACCACCCGCCCATGGTTGTACGTAATAACCAGTGTATGGTTGTATGTAAGAACCAGTGGGACGAGCAATACGTCAATGTAAATCGCTACCTGCATTAGATAGTGGCTAGGATGGTTCATTCTCAGAGACAGATAGACGAATGGCGGACAAATTGAACAGACTGACAACCAGACACACACACACACACACACACACACATACATACACACACATATACACACACACATACATATACATACAGACAGACAGACAGACAGACAGAATCATCCCAGATTTACAGACGGATAGGATAGACAACCAGCCGGTCAGAGAGAAGATAGACGGACGGACGGACAGATAGACAGACAAGAACAATAGTGGTATCATTACCCAGAATATCGTTGTACGTTAGCAGTTGCTACTGCATGAATATACATGTAAATATGTGTGCACGTGTTTACCAGGCACCTGGCGCTGGCAGGGCGGTGCTGACCACAACGTGCCCGTCAACAACGGCTTCAGCAACTGGAAATCTCGTACGTTCTTCGTACTCTTTATACGTATACTAGTACCCACACTATATACCCACACTCTATACCCACAATCTAGTGGGGTAGTCTCTAATTAACGAATACATGAATTTACAGATAGGCACGCTGTTATTCACTGAAGGTAAAATTTGTAGCAACACCAGTATTTCTTTGGCAGATGCATAACTTAAAGTGTAGTATTTCTTGGAATAAGGACATTTTGAATATATACTGTTTAGAACTGTGATATTTGAGGGTTCCTTGCCAATATTAAGACAGGTACATTTGATTATAGTGAACAGTAAGCATGTCGTCTGTGTCACACCCTGTTCTCACCAAAATACTCGTATTCAAAATATCCCCGTAGAGCAGTTAAGCAGGTCTGGAGGTCAGAGGTTAAAGAATTTCAGGGGCTCCTTTCATATAAATATAATACCAATCAATATAAGTTATATATTATTGATTTACCCTCTGAGAGTATGGATAGTCTAAGTAAGCATGTTTTGTTTTGTTGAAAAGTAGGGTGTACTTCTAGTAAGACGATAATGCAGGAAATGTTTGCGAAAAATGTTAGAAAAAGTGAAAGACACTGTAAGGTGTCTTTTTGGAAAACGTTTATTATTGTTTATTGTTTATTAGTGTTTATTAGTGTTTATTAGTGTTTATTAGTGTTTCATTCTGCAAACAGTTCAACAATGTAACCATTAATTACATTTCACTCAGTACTGGGTTTAACCACGTCTGCCCCAAAACAGTTCCTGATATCATTGACGTATTAAGAAAACCATTTATTTCAAGAAAGCCATCGGCAAATTGTTAAAAGTAATATGCTTTATGAAATTATGCTCAAAACAGTATTATTTAAAATGACTTTAAATAAAGTAAAAAGTGATGGCATATTCAGTGTTGCTTCAAATGTTACCTTCAGTATACATTGTATTAGCACGTATAATCTTAAAGATCATGATCAAACCCAGGATTGGCATGGTCTTGTTATATTACTAATGACATTAATAAATATTACTATAAATATATTAATGCATGCAATTCTACAGGCGTTAGTGCTAACACATGTAATAATAGTAATCATGCAAGAATTAATATCGCCTACAGGCTTTAACAGGATTCTCAATGGAAACTGCCGAAGTAATTTCTCCCAAGTAATTCGTTAATTATTGTTTTGATTAAAATAAACAGTATTTTTAAACAATGTATATAAATGGGCGTAACTTCGTTTATGATATTGTTCACTCAGGACGGTCAATGTAATTACGGTACAGTGTATGTTAAACTTGATATTTAAAAACAAAATTTTGCCAATGAATCCAGGAAACCCAAAGAGAAGCTGGAAAAAACAGTGTCTGTTTGTGAGGAGAGGTGTCTGGCTCAACAACAACTGTAACAAGCGAGCTGGCGTTATATGCGAGTGTGCAGGTACTAAACCACAGGCAACCCTACCTCCAATCTGAACACCCTCGCGCTATTTCCGCTTTGCTCCAATAATCACTCGGATCCAGAGGCAATGCTGCATTCATTTCAATATTCGCACCATTGAGACACCGGCCATTTCCTGTAAACTACTACAACAACAACAAGTAAAGACATATCCACGTACATACAGGGTAGATGTAAATAAGGATTGGTTGCAAGTAATGCCAACTAAGGAAAAACCCGCTCCTCAACTATTTACATCATATACATTTCTATAACATAACATAACACATAAGATGAGACAATAGTGTGTACAAAAGGGGAAGAGAAATATAAATGAAATGAAAGGGTATTTACGTGTGATTGGTAATGGCATCTTATGACCCTGTGCCAATTATAGAAACATAGCCTTCTATCACAGTAGGAGCGTATAATGTAGATCACGTGACGATGTTCTGATTGACATTCCTCCTAAACTCAATGCAATATTAGTAATACGATTTACAGGACAACTAATGATCACAATTATTAATTCTTATGGCATATATTCGATTTTAGATATGTTGTCATAGCATAAAAAGAGGATTAATGTATTTAGTTAATTAAATAGAAGAAGTGAATGTAATATCAGTGTAAATAACATCTACAACATTATGGCTGTCTCATTTACAGTGGCCAACCATCCTTGCAGTGACGGCAGCCACAACTGTGACGTCAACGCCCAGTGTAACGTCAAATCCTGCAGCAGCTACACGTGTGCATGCGACAGCGGCTACGTCGGGAACGGCACAGCGGGGAACTGTCAGATTACTGGTATGTTACTTGAGCACAGCGGGGAACTGTCAGAGTACGGGTATGTTACTTGAGCACAGCGGGGAACTGTCAGAGTACGGGTATGTTACTTGAGCACAGCGGGGAACATCATCTACCGACAGCAACAACGACACTCAAAATAACAAACCAGTGACAACGTTAGTCGGAGGCTTACCGCTGTTGGTCTGTTGGCTCTCCAAATACATCGGTGTTCTTTACCAGCAGATCTTGCAATCTGAATTTAAACTCAGATTGAATTGTGCGACAATGTTTGCTAATATAATAAATACACCCTACTATTATATCTAGTTGTTTTTCAGCGAACCCTTGCAATGACGGTAGCCATGACTGTGATGTCAACGCCATGTGTAGCCCGGAAGTTGATCTCGAGTTCACCTGCGAGTGTGAGAGCGGTTATGAAGGCGACGGAACAACTGGTAATTGCTTGCCAAGTACGTATTTGTGTTTGTCGTATGTGCATGCAAGGGTGTGTTCGATGGGGTGGTGACGTCAGCACCCCATGTACAGTCAACACCTACTGTAATTAGAGATCTGCCAACACTAAATTCCTTCAAACCAGCACTCCCATCCACGTAAAAGTCCCTCTTCTATACTCAGTATAGGTACGCTTCCCAACAAGTATTACAGTCTATCTTACAATTGGACAACTCTGACTTCTCATAGATTTCATCGATCCCATCGTGTTATTGTTGTTGATTTGGGGTTTAAAGCCACTTTCAACATCCTTTCACTCATATCATGGCATGCATGTACATATGTACTGCTTGTACTAGTCTGGAATTCCACCAATTTTGTTTTATAGTGCTAGCTCACTGGAATATCATGCTGCAGATAGAACATGGAAAAACTATACTGATTCCGAGGCGGTCTACCATCGTAGTAATTGCATTCGTAAATGTTCCCAGAACAGGATAGACAAACTAAAACGTGTACGACATCTAAACACGGTTACGAAATAGATATGTAGAAGTCTGGTTACTCGGGACATTAATGACAAGATAAATTACCGGTGTCTGTGTGGAAAAATACCAAATTGGTTACTTATTGGTGTCGCCTGGGCGTGGTTAAAATGTATGGAGAAATAAGAGAGTATCGCTTTGATATGACACGGTAATAGTAGACAGTCACTAGTCTTATTTATGAAAGCAAACTGCTCACAGCGGCATCCCCTGAGTCACTCTGAACATCCTCGAGTTACTTCCCCTTGATATTCTCTCTGACATGAATGCTAGGTTTCCATCGTGGACTATCTTCATGATGTCACATATAATGCCCATATATGGTAGATTATGTCTATTAATACTTATATATAAGATAAACAACAAAAAATGACTGTGAACTTTGAAGATTTCGACCTGGTCATTATACTCTGTATCCGAAATCGGTGTCCATCTAATTGAACATCTATAAATTACATGCAGCTAGTACCTTTAGCTTTTATAAAACTATACAAAACAGGTGTATCATAAATATTAGAACATAAAATAATATATATTACGGAGAAGCAGTCAATAGCTTACCTAAATACATTCAGATACAGAGTATGGTGACCAGGTCGAAATCTCCCGTTCACAGAGGCATGTGGGTAATATGTTAATAATTTCGTGACGTTGAAACCCAAACAACAACAATGACATAAAGCAAAACCGGCTCAGACACCCGTGTAATTTATAAATGGGGTGCGCCAGCTTACTAATCCGATAGAGGGCGTGGGTGCGTTATGTGTTTAACGTTGGCGTTAGATATGGCGACACCATGTGAATCATGGACAGTGTTAAAGCTGAAAGAAGAGTTGGTGCGGCGCAATGCAGTAACCAGTGGGAGAAAAACTGATTTAATAGAAAGGTAATGTATAACTATATCATGTTTACCACATATAATCATCTGTTAAGAATAATGTTCGCGCATAATATATCGAGATACTACGGTGTACATACAACATTTTGATATCTACAACTAGGCATACCATATTACGTTCACAAAATAAAAGGCACTTGTTTTGTGGGTCAATTAACTCGCCTTGCAGATAGTAATACCAAAGCCTACAACTGTCATCCATTCTTACTTGAAAATCCTTCCGAAAAACGTCAAACGTACTCGCACTATAAACAACAGAGTAACTTCCCTTCACGACAGCCTATTTTCCAGGTAAAATTTCGACCAATCAGAGAACGACCTCATTGTTTACAATTTCGCCAGCTAATTAACTACACGAATATTGTGAAACTAAGAGTAAAGTAATAACATATAAACGAAAGCGGAGAATGTCTTATTATACAAATTCTAACCTAATAACGAATTTGAATAGTCTTAGGACTTTTAGTGGGCCTTGCACACAACATACTTTGGCCCGGGTGTCCAAAGTTTCTTTGACCGCTGGTCGGCTCTCCGTACAGCCACTCTCCACTTCATTCTCAGCGCTGCATCGGCAGGATACTGTATAAGATATCGGCGCGTTGCTAAGCGTTGCTAAGCGAGTAAAGCACTCACGCCATCCAGCGGCGAAATTTGACTGGCGCACTCCATTGGGTACGGGTCGGGGGAATAGACCGTAAATCCGGGTCCCGGTCCGGGTCCGGGGAATAGACCCCCACCACCATCGTCATGGCTGAAACTGGGTTCCGGCTCATGGTTCTATCAACTGTACCTGACTGGTCTGACTGGGCCCAGCCATGTGAGGCGTGATAAATACATTCTCCATGCTCCATAATGGACTACTCGGTGGTAGAGGTTCCTCTGGGAACACATCCAGGACAGCTCCACCCAGCCATTGCTGTCTGCAACAACAACATTCACCTGAACAGCAGACATCCATGTATTACATTAGACACAAATTCGTGATAATAGAAAAATCCAGGAATTAGACAAGAGTGTGCATTTGCTGTTTGTAAGGTTGTTTATTTTGTTTTTCAAATGGCGTAAGAAAGTAAATATAAATGTATAGGCTTGCACACTAACTAAACCAAATGACGATCAATGTATTAATACTATTTACTTATAATATTAATAATATTAATAATAATAATTCATAGTAATAATAATAATAATAATAATAATAATTAATTGTAATAATAAATTAATCAAATTACTGTAAATTTCGAAAAGTGAAGTGTGTTGACACCAAATAATGCTATGCAGAATATGTCCGCTTTTAGTCACTGGGATGACATTCTAAATCTAGGTATTGTCACAGTATGGTGAAGTAAACAGACATGGGTATTTACTTCAAGGCGTTAACAAGACAGTCTTCGTTGACCACGTCACCCCTGCCCACGTTGATGAACACGCTTCTCTGTAGAGAAAGAATATGGCAGCATAATAATAATAATAATAATAATAATAATGTACTTATTATATCAATTAATATTCATCCGACGGTGTTCAGTGGCGCTCAAAATATGCATACATGTACATGGGGATTGCAGCGATTCTAAATAGGCCGCATTTCGTACCTTGTTCTTGCAGCTTTTTAAGACACCTCCCGACAGCAGGTCACGTGTTTCTCTCGTGCTGGGTAGGACATTACAGATGTAGTCACAGTTGGGGAGAAGGTCGCCCAGATCAGTTCTGAATGAAATTTTCAAAGTTGAATAATATCGTAAATACGTGTAACCTATACACTAGTAATTGCATAAAATTACCTTTGGGTACAATGAACCATATGTATCTGTTTAAAGGTATAATGGCAGGTTAGCTGCATTGCTTGACTTTCCCTCTGAATGAATGAATGAAGGGTAACATTTCTGGGATTAAACCAGCATGGAGAGTGACAAGGCGGTCAGTACGAGATCAGGCCATACAACGTTAGGCATATCTTGCTTGACTGTGTGGACTTTGCAACTCTTTGCCGAGTTTTATTCTTCGCCTAATCTCAAACATTTATTTACCCAGGTTCCTGGGCACCTTATTTTATCATTTTTAAAGGAAATTCAACTTTATGAAAAGTTTTAATTATACACTCTCTTATCGTTGTCTATTTATCTATCTTCTATATATTACTGTGGACTTTTTGCATGTTTTTTTCACCCTTGTTTTTATTTTCTTGCATGATTGTATTTTAGAGTAACGCTGTAGTCGTCGCCTATGGGTGAGTTATTCCCGCTGCGACGTAAAACAATAATAATAATAAGAAGAAAAATAATAATAACAAGACCAAAATAAATGAAATACTAGTAGAGAGGAAACTAACCTGAATTGGTCAACGTGAGGACAGCGAGAGCTCTGTGACCCATCACCTCTAGCCATGCCCCATACACACATGCCAAAACTCTTGCACATCCGAGCAACTGGGAAATAAACATGACAAACATGTTAACGAATACACAAGGACACACGTGATACTGAGAACGACAATTTCATCTGATATTTCCTTCAATTGAAGCCATAGGAAAAATATACGGTATACCTTCCTGACCAATCCTTCCCAGTCCCAGGATTCCGATTGTCAAACTCGGCAGCGGGCGGAATTCTTTGAAATCCCTAAAAGAATGAGTGCAACAGTTAATTGAATTCCGTGTGAATTGTACAGACGCGAAGAACGTCGATGTGCATATGAGGTATGTGCGTGGTTGTACTCAATGTGCGTGGTTGTGTACTCAATGTGCGTGGTTGTACTCACTTGTTCCATTGTTTACCTAGTTGTGTCCTGTGCATGGCGTGGAACTGACGTTCTATCGCTATAATATACCCAACCACGTATTCTCCAAGCAGCTGGCCAAATCCTTCCCCGGTACGCGTTAATGTAAACTTTGGCGTTACCTGAAATCTGACAAGCATCTATGAAAGCGTAAAGACCAATTGATACATATATATATATTATATATACTGATTCATCTTTGGTAAAATGGGTAAAATGGGTATGGTATACAATACAAATATGCACAGAAGTTAGGATCAGGTGTTCGTAAGACCTTCACAGTGTTCTCAATATAGTAGAAATGGAATAGGAAATTTAGTTCAACATGGTTTTTTGTTGTTTTTTTAATTGGGGTTTAGAGTGGCTTTCAAGATTCTTTCACTGATATCACGACTTGTCAGTTTAGGGTAGGAATAAACCCACAACATCTATATAAGTTTAGAACACGTGTCAAGCCAAATAAGGCTTCTATTATCAGACACTATTTAATACATAAACACTATTTAATACACATGGCTTGTTTACAGTTACGTGTACATAATGGTCTTCAACACACCAACGCTCTCCAGCTCCATGCTGTGAGACACATGCGTCCCAAGGAGGGACCAGTCTACCGAAATCAGCTGAGCTGGAAGGCGAATGTCAAAGCAGTAAACCCCACCACCACCACACTTCAACGCACCTGTTGCTCTCTGACGGCTCTCGTTACATCCTCAACTCCTACAACAACAAACATGTACACTCCATAGGACTTCATGTCATAGTCACGGGAATAAATACTAGTCCAATCTGTGTAACACCCTGTTCTCACCAAAATCCTCCTATTCAAAATTTCCCCCTAGATCAGTTAAGCAAGTCTAGATTACTCAGAGGGTAAAGAATTTCAGGGGCTCCTTTCGTATAAATATAATACCAATCAATATAAGTTATATAGTATTGATTTTCTTTAACCCTCTGAGACAATGGATAGTCTAGTACACTCCATACAGCTTCATTAAATTGTCATGGGAATCAATATTGAGAACCAACTTCTATAATACTATAGTTTGTCAAGGAAATGGCAGCTTTGATGGGATTAAACATGTTTTTATTCAAAAGAAAGGTAATCAAGCTGTATAGCTTATTTTTATACCACTCCTCGACAAATGATACATATAATACACAATACATTTGCAGCTCCGATTCCTGTTGATTCGATCTAGGAAGACTAAATTATTATCAAACAATTGTTGGCACGGAGGATGTACTCCTAGTGACGACATTACAATATATAATGGTTACAATCACAGGTTATTACAACTCGTTGTTGATGCCAGACTTTGGTAATAGAATTGCGATTTCAAAATGTGTTAACCAGCATACAAACTGTATATATAATGTACATATGAAGCTTTCCTAATTCATACAATATATTATAAATTGTCCATATCTATACTCATTGAATCATTTGTACATATTCAAATGAACAATTAACATTATTATGGAAATACAAGAGCATGTGTACCTGCCCACGTGCAATGTACCCATTTCAAGGGCAGATCACTCTGGTTGGCCATCTGCAATGCCACATACGGGTCACAGAGGAGAACTTCACATTTGGATAACTGGCTGATAGATTCATGAGGCACGACTCCTGGAACAGAAAACCTGTTGTATTGTAATACAGTAAGATATAGATCATACAAGAACAGACAGTAAGCCATTAGCGACAGGCAAACATGGTTAGAAGTAGTCGCAACCGAGAGAAATCAAGAAGACAGGCAATGTAGCTAAATCAAGGGCATGGCTAGCTGCAGTTCTGTAGCTAAAAGGTGCCCCGTTTACTATTTTGCTATCTATATGACACCCTTTAGCTACAGAGGATCGCAGTAGTATGCATCAACAAATGTACGAATTTTTCAACAGACGTCATGTTGCTAAAAATAGCTGCAAGATGCTAAAAATAGCTGCAAGATGGCGTCGGTTTATGAGCTGGTTCGGTGACAGCACCAGTTAGCCAATCAGAATATGATGAAGCTCGAAGATGGGCGTGGCTCAATGTGGTCAATGTCCGTCAAACCGTATCTTTTGCAAGGCCAGCATTACGCCTGTGACAACTTTATATTCAAGGTGTCGAGGTAGATAATACATGACCCATGAAGAGGATGTTAATTTTCATCTTCCTGTGCAGAAACATTGTTATTATTATTTTGAAATTTATTTTGGCAAAACACATTTCAGAGGTCATGAAAAAATACCCAGGCAAATAAGAATCAGGGGGAAAACTCTACTGATTAATATGCAAGCTTTTTTTTGGGAAAAAAACAACACATCCATCAAATCCTTGGTACTTCCTAGTCAGGGACAATCAACTGTCAATAAACCATTGCATTAATTTGTTTTCAGAACTGTGAACCCCAAGCAAACGTTCATGACATCGATCGACTTCGTTCCCAGAAAGAGGGGCAACCGAGAGATCATTATTATTTTCACCTCAAAGCAGCTTGATGACATCAATGGAACCCACACAGTCAGTGTGAGGGCAAAATAGAGAGTGAAAGGGCAGTTGTGACTTTCTGTTTGTTGTAATGTTCCTGTCTATAAATCCTATCCATTATTGTTTTAGGACTTAGGTAACAGTAACAGGCAACTATCGTCTGTTGTAGTTCATAATTTATATTAATCATTCTACTTAGTGACTGGGTTTTTCATACGCTAAAGAAGCACTCGACCTACGTTTTAGAGGATGTTTTAATTTTTATTTTTTTTATATATTGGAACAAAAGAGTAAGATACATGGCATCTAATTTTCCTTGGTCATGCTGGAATTTAACAAAAGATAATAGCCATGACGTCATGACGTGGGTTATGTCCCCTTAACATCTAACAAATAAAACATTATGGCCAGGGTGTCGTTACTCGAAGCTCTCGTAACTGCTACAAGATCGATAAGCTTTCGTAGCTATCTCTTATACTTAGTGACCTGGCACTTACCAGAGGTTTGAGAAATGATACCCAGAGATTTGAGAATGCAGCTCCAGTGTTGTGATTTCGTGCTGATACCTTAAATGTACTAGTACCCAAAAGAAGAGCTTGATATTTAGGTTTTGTGAACATAACAACATGCCTGGTGCATTAATATAGTAAGTCTGCATCCTGGTTGATTGCATTGTTGTTGATATTTTGAAAAATAACAATAAATTAATATATAATAATGTTTCTATTAATGCGATGTTTTGATAGAATAATAGATTTTCCTAACACCGAGATTACAGAACTTTTGAGTACAGAACTTTTCATGCTCGAGCTCAAATTATATTTGGAGATTTGTGAACAAAACATTGAGTTGAATAAAAAATCATACTAAAAAAGAAGTTTGTAATCTTGGTGCGTGATTCTGTTATGATTCTGTTATGATTCTGCTGGGGAATGAGGAGTAGTAATGGGATCAGTTGTTGATATTTTACTGTATTATTTTTAACGTAAGCAAATACAATGTCGTTCAAGTTTTTATGGTACCTCACCGTATCATTATAATTGAACTCAATGCCTGCCATCTCAGCAACGTCTTCACTGCCATCTTAACAACATCTTCAGATGGTATCTGCTTCCTAAACAAGTGTAACTATTTGCACTGAAAAATAGATATCTCGTTTGATTTTTATTCGTATTTAAAATACATGTATGTTCAGTATTATTCTCAGAAATTCATTTCATTCAAGTGTTTTTATCTGCAAATTCATTACAATTATGCAGGTGTTTTTTTTACTGGAAATGATTTTACATTCAGGTGGTATAATTGTAAATCCATTACAATCGTGCATGTGCATTACATAAAAATACATTAACATTGTATACTTTTTAACTTATACGCAATATTTTGGTTCTCTTAAAATACATTGTCTTCCGTGATTTAAGATGCGCACTACTTGTTCATGAATTAAGGAACTATTCATTAATGTTTATTTGTATGTACCTTTGGGGAATAACACATGCTTAGTATTAACAACTGTGTCTGTAATTTTTGAATACGTCTGAAATGGACGCTGCGTGATATCGAAGAATTTATGAATGAAAGAACATTTACAGTAAAGTGCCTATTTGAGACTATACAATATATTTTCATTTATTTTTTAATAATAGAATACTTATAAACTACTGAAATCGAAAGTAGATATGAGACAATTTTCCAACTGATATATTTTTTTATATACTTCACATTTAAAGCTTACAAAGTTATGCAACATATGCCGTGTAAGATGCGTATTAAATTCTAACAGTGTAGATGTTATGTGTACTAATTTTATATAAGATGTATGCATACTCTTGCATGTCGGTTGTATACTTTCTGTTATACAAATAAAATGAGTCTTATTGTGTATTGTTTGTTAATTTTGTCAAAGCCGATTGAGCTGATTACATGAAAAAGCCCAAATACTAGTACTGTACTCAACAAATTAAATTGAGGGAGGCATATATTTTGTGGGAAAGTTTTCTATTAAATATTGGAACTTTCCTTGCGGAATCTGGTGATATTATTTTTCCAACGTGTCTGCAAGTGCTTGAAGAGTACCTGAAACCTGTAGACCTTTGGAAATTCTTCATCGTAAAAAGAATACAAAGCTAAATTTATATGTCCAAAATTGTTCCTGGACATTAATTAATTTTGTCGAGTATATTTACTAAAAAATTTGTATTAAGGGCTAGAAGATATTTTGTCGGGAAAATCTTGAAAAATCTTGTGCCATTCTACTTTCAAGCAAGTTCTTGAAGAGATCAATGAGTCTGAAGTCGTTGAAGAATTCTTCTTTGTTAAAATAATATTAAGCTAAATATGTAAGTCCAAAAAGGGTACTGGCCAATATTGTTGAATATTTATAAGATCTTCACCAACGCTATCTTAATACCCAGCGTCTCGTTGAAGTTATCATCGGAAGCATGTGAAGAAAACGCTAACTTTGGATGGAGAAAGCAATACGGTGAATCGTAGAGTTTTAACTTCTATTAAGAGAATTAAAACTCTACGATTCATGGGTAGTATCCATCTGTGCCTTTTCATATTGAAAACCATCGATTTCAGAGCCTTTCGGCCACAAATCAACGACCATTGACACATTTATTGCATTTTTGAATAGGCGAATAGCACGTGTCTGCACATTCCTGAGAAATAATGAAGACTCCGTTCCTCCATCACTTCAGGAATGGACAGATGCTCAGTACTTTCTCAGGAATGAGCACCTCAGTATTTCATCTAGAATTCTCGGCTTGTTATTGAATAAAGCTGATTAGAACATTGTTGATGAATCTCTGATTATTTTACCAACTGCCATGCTTTTCATTTAATTACGAAGACTGGAGCGACCGATAGTTCTATGTCTCACTCTGTCATCGGCCCAGGGTTATTAACGGGACCATTCCTTAATCACCTATATTCACACTTCGTCTACATCCCATTTGGTCCTTAATTTCACACCCATGATTAGTAACTTTGGTCGACCAAGGCTGTAATCGTATCAAAATCACGTTTTGCACAAGAGGGTATCTGATCGTTTCATCCGGTCCCATGAACGCATACTTTAATAATCAAGTTTTGAACATTTTACCAAACAACGCTAGTATAATTATGTATATAATTGGGTCGTGGAAGAAAACCAGATTCGAGATCATAGATTCAGATAGGGTCATCTTTACAGCTTTAGGGTCAATCTTTTATAAAGTGTGAAATTAGCACCAGATTACCCTACATAATTCGATATTTGATGTGATACAAGGAGGTATTCCTATATTTGGTTGTTTACACACCCGCCTTAATTAGTGTCCTTGTTGAACTTTTGTTGTTGAGAATTTCCCATTTATTTTGTTAGGGAATTTCTAGAAAACAAAACATCCATAAAATACACGACATACACAGTGAAATGCTCGCTCTCTTCCTCTATCTTTCTTCGGTGTGTATGATATATGTGTCATGCCTGTGTGTGTGTGCGTGTGTGTGTGTGCGCGTGTGTGTTTGTGTGTGTGTGTGTGTGCGTGCGGGCGCGTGTGGACATACACGATAGTTAACGTCTTGATTTATAGGAAGAGAAAGACCAAATATACAGTTTCACTTCCAAACGAATCCCTGATCATGACTAGTGGCTGATCATCAGAATATTACTTTGTAGAAGTTTAAAACCTTTCTTAGCAAAGTCCAATATATTTATATTCATAGGAGACAACTTTGGTGTTATAGATAGGTTTATTCTTTTCCAATATGGTACTACACATCATTTGCTATACAGCCGCTATACACTTTCTATATATACCAATTTCCAAGATCGTATAATTGGTCCAGACAGATTTGTAACTTCAAACGGAATCACGGCACTCGAGCGTTCTCCAGACGGAAAATGATGTTAAGTAGCGTTGACGTTGGTCAACGATATCAACGTCGCGTCATTATAGAGATTGGCCAAACTATTTAGGCCAGTAATTTGTGGACGTACAGATTTGGCCGCAAACAGTACTGCATAGTATTGACATTTGGATAATGTTTCCTTCGGGGACAACAGATATCACGTTAATAATTACTTGTCCATACGAAAGCAGAACATCACATTCGAAAGGTCTATCAAAATACCTTAGAATTTTGGTAAACATATATATGGCATTGAAGTTATGAAACGGTATTATTTCAAGAGTATGATTTCATGCTCGTAAGGCTTTTGCAGTCAAATTCGCAACGGAAAACGTGAAGTGAAGGCTACATCGTGCGAAAAGAGATTTCGTAAACTCGAGGCCAGGTGTACTAATTCTCAATGGCCAGAAAACCCGGACCAGAGGTTACAAAGCCGTTTAAGTACGATTTCATGCTAAAACTCAAATTTGGTATGGGGTTTTGTGAAGAAAACTTTGAATTGGGCATGAAATTGTACTCAAAAAGATTTCTTAACCCCGAGGCCTAACCACCACTCTTACTTTAGGTTAGGTTCGTAATCGTTTGTAAAGATAAGATAGCTTTGTAGATCGGGCCAGAGTTGGTTTACGTAATCGAACTGACGTAAAGACGCCATTGATTATAATGTAACTACAGTATATTTCAATATATGCAGATCTAGACGTATACTCCAATACTTTTATACACGTACACACATACACACACACACACACACACACACACACACACATACACACACACACACACACACACACATATATATATATATATATA
>JAUTBT010061364.1:0-33178 GCA_032361225.1 Lepetodrilus schrolli | reverse complement strand
TGTGTGTGTGTGTCTGTGTGTGTGTGTGTGTGTGTGTGTGTGTGTGTGTGTGTGTGTGTGTGTGTGTGTGTGTGTGTTGTTGTTGTTGTTTCATTGACACATAATAATACATGCACGTTTTGGAGTCTGTTTGAATTTCACTTACGAAATGTACAGTAACACGTTTTGTACACGATGTTGACAGTTTCTACGGACATACCATAACCAATACTAAACATTTAGTGAAGCGACGCTCCCACTTGCATTATGCGCCTATAAAGGCATACAAATCACGGTTTATTGACATGTGTCATGGTTACATGTAATAACTTGAATATAATATATGAAAAAAATATTAAAATATTGAAAACCAGTCGGACATACAAAAAATGTAGCTTGTTGCCAAATATTCTTGTGTAGACAACTCAAATGTACATACTTTCAGGTCAAATACGTTTGACCATGAAATATGTCAACAACCCGTGAGTGTATGCCTTTAAAACATCTAAGTGCAGCTCCAGTGGTTATGTTTGTTTATACCAATTTACTAAAGTGTGAAATTACATAATTGATTAAACACAGTGTCATGTGTGCGCGCTGAATAAACTATACACTATTCAAATCAACACGAAGAAGGAAAGCAACAGATGTTCACCGTGTTTTCTATCATAGAACAGCATATCGGAAATACCGGTAAGGTGACCTCAAGATGAACTTTAACCTCGGATTTGAAACGAGTCGGGATCTGATTTTTCGAGATGACGTCACCACGGGAAATAGTGCCTATCTCCCAACTGTATAAACAACAAGTTTCGATCAGAAATACGGAATTCGGATCAGTTACAGAGGAGTTTTCTTTGCGTTTCAGCTTTTCCATTGTTATTACGTTATTTCGATATCTGAACGACAAACAACACGGAGTTATTTTGATTAATTGCACGTTTTTCCTATTTGGTGTAGTGCTTTGTTGTTTTTTGCAAAAGATATTAGCCCAATTTATCTGAAGTTTGATCATGTTTCTCGATTTACAAAGGCCGCCACGTGAGCATACACTCCTTTAATTAAATTATAAGCTATGGATTTGCTTTAAAGATAATTCGGGTCCGAAGACTGGCTGTCGTAGTTCGAATCCGTAATTACGTGACTATCGGAAGATACACTAATAGTTTTGATCAATATAAACCCGCGCGTCGACATTGTCGGGTAATAGTCGAATGTTGTTGATACAATGTAGAATATATCCTATAGAAGAATGCCCTAAGTTCCAAACAGCTGAATGATTAAATGCCGGAAGTCTATCACCAGTCTATTTCGACCTCGCCAATGGGATATCATACCAACGAAAGCCGTTCGTATGTTTCCGGTGGAGTCGTACACAGACTTGTTGTCCATACATTGTCTGTAATTATCGCAAGGTGCCAGTTTCTGCAATCACCTGCTGTCGTCGTACTGTGTATAGTCCCTCAGGGAGTTGAGAAGGTGACGTGAGTGCACATTGATCCATTGACGGGGGTGATAATTATGTAGTGCATCTTCAGCATGAAATCTTACTGATATATTAGTATCATTTTATTGTTATTGTTGTTATTATTATTATCATCATCATCATCGTTACTATTAATATATTATATTATTTTATTATTATTATTACTAATGTTTTAGTTCTTCTTCTTATTATTATTATTATTGTTATTGTTGTTGTTGTTATGTTCTTATTATTATTTATTTAGTAGTAGTAGTAGTAGTAGTAGTAATATTGTTGTAGTAATATTGTAATATTGTAGTAGTAATATTGTTATCTGGTAAACAGACAGGACAAAACAATTGTTAAACTAAACCTAGTCTATATATCTCACCTTGTCGCCATTGATCTACCGCGTGATAAACGTAAAGGGAAATAACCGAGAATCTGAAAGAAGTGCCTGCATTGGTAAACTAAAAAGGTTTGTTGGTGAAATGCAATAGGCGACATGGATTTTGATAACAGGCATAACTTCATATCGTAACAGCATTATTTATTTCCTCTATTGTCTTTGCTATGTAGAATAGAACGCATCCTTGACCTCCCTTTCCCCTTTCCTGCCCCCACTCTCACATACGTAGTTCCCTATCCCTAGCTTAGCCATCGATACTCTTCGTAATAGATCGTTCCGTCGCAACATCACGCGATCATATCGACAGTTATCCTGGCATTGGAATTACCATTGGAGTACATACAGCACGACGTCGATGTTGATTCTGTGGCACCGGATGTTCTGCGACAACTGACCTATATGGCCGACACAGTAAGACAATACAAGAAGACAATACAACTGCACTCTGATCGCCAACGGTGTTCATTTATGTGTTTGTATACCCAACCGTCATGGTTCTTTAAACATATTACACTAATGTATCGCTGTATGTCAAATAGCCCCAAATAGCATCACTTCATGATAACGTCTATTGGATGAAGCGTAGAAGAATACGATGGCCTTGCAAGTGCTTTTAAAGGTTCAATAGCAATAAGGACAAGCCCTTTCTCTGAAACACGTGGTCATTGCCTACTTACCATCCGGCACTGATGGCCGTACGTTTCATAGGATGAGACAAGCCTATCTTTGCTTTTTAAAAGATAGGACATTCGTTATAGGGTATTGGTTCAAATACGACGGGACTGTGCTGGTTTAATAAGATTAAATTAACAGGCAGAGGAGATATTTGAGATTCATTAAATAAAACCTTTAACGTCTATTGTCTGGTAACTGCCGCCGTTTTTATCTCAATGATGAATAAAGAAATTAATAATTAATTAATTATTCACGCTAAATATATCTAAAATGTTCTTCGTAAAAACAAAATATTAAATTTATTATTAATAATCATACCGTTACAAGTTTGTGATATGTTTTCCTCTTGTTGCACGTGGGTTTTTTCTGATACAAAGTACAAAACATCTACGCTATTAAGAAATCAGAAGTTCGTATTCTACATTTCTGAATGTCTACATTTAGCAATACTATTTGACTAATAACTTAAGTATCAAGTATAGAATGCAGTCCAGCCCGCGTTATGCTAGGCGTGCTGAGAAGAAACCAGAAACAACCTAAGCTCTTCATTACGTCATGGCTCGATAGCTAGAGCTCCGAACGTGCTTCACTGTCGACAGTTGTCACGTCCCATAGAACATTTAATTTGACTATATCACACAGGTCTCCCATTGAAGAAGACTACAGGAAAACCTACATAACTGAGAGCATATAGCGAGGTTTAGTAATCATTCGGAATGTTACAAAGGGAGCAAACTGCTTTGGAGATAATTGTCAACTTATCATCTGACCTCCATGTTGGATTTTGGTTGCAAGAACCAAGAAAACCGGAAGGAGTCGACGCCATTAGAATAATTCGCGCATGCGCATTACAAATGTAATCACTTATATGGACGCATTTGCGAATCGGAAATTCTTTTTGTAGACTGAAGTGCATTAAAAAGAATCTAGTAAATAATATCAAGTCGATTTGAATGGTATAATACGATAAGTGAAATGGTAACTTTACTGTATGTAAAATATTTAGCAATGCACACGTATAGGTGGGTAACTACATGTAGGATTACTGTCTGGTTTACAGCAGACCGATAATGAAACATAGATTCATTTAAAGGCTTACAATAGTGGGAATTAAACTTATAATGACTGGTTATTATATTAAAAGGATGCATTCTGTATTTGAGTTCTTAACTAATTGTTACTACTGCAGCAGCGGAAGGTGCATCATATATCAACGTATTCATCTGAGCCTGTAGACTATGAATATCAACCTGATGACAGTGTAGCAATGTGGTACCAGCTGACCGTCCCAATGTCGAATAGCGGGGTAATTTGACACCTTATTTACTCACAAAAAAAAGGTTATCCTCTGGATTTAATTATATAAAACATTTAAATGTATAAATGTGCCTAGTCTGAAATATATATAGCTCCTTTAAAAACATACAACTCCTACTGCCGTCTGCAGTGGCGACCTATGACAGTTAACAGTTATATTTATGTCACGGCTAAACTAAACCGGGCATAAACATCCGGAATAGCATAGGCCAGCTGTCAAACAACAACGTTTTTCTTGTCAAGAGCCTATCAAAAATTGTCAGATTTAGTTTAGTAATGAAGCTAGAATTTGTCTTGGATGTCTTGAAGGTCTAATTTGGTAACAGGAACATTCTTCTAAGTAAAAGAAAACGGATGGATATTTTCGGTAATACTCATGTAAGTATATGGAAAAGGTTGATGTCCTTCGTTTGTTACATGTTTTACCAGAATTTTTGTTGCTGATTTTATTAAAATCATTGGAAAAAACAGTACAGGTGGGTGTGATACTATTACTATTATTATCATTATTATCATCGTCGTCATCGTTGTTATTGTTGTTGTTGTTGTTATTATGTATTCATTTATTTATTTATTTATGTATTTATAATCTATTTATTTGTATGTTACAAACTATGTTTAATTATTTTATAATTATTTATTTATTCTAATATTCTTTATTTATCTTTTATTATTACAATGATAATCAATAACGTTATTATTGTAGTTGTTGATATTATTATTGTTGTTATTATCTTTTTTATCTTGTTATCTATATTTCTTACAATACTGGGGGCATATTCTCGAAACATTCTTACGATCGTAAAACAATCTTAAAGATTCGTATAGCAGGGCTATGAACATGTTACGCACGTACTATGGCTAAGAAGATCGTAATAACGTTTCGAGAATAGGCCCCCTGCTGTTTTACATTCTTAAACTCGTGTTTCGTTTCTTTGGGACATTTCCCAGAAAACGCAAATATTCCAAAATGTCAATATATAAATATTGGTGTTCACCTATTAACAACGGCAAAAAAAAAACATTGACTCTTTGCTTACTGTGCACTGTCAAATTTCCAAATCCCTATCCTTTTCAAAATATTAAAAACCATTATTGGTCATAGATTCGTGAAACCATCTTACCTGTATAATACCCATAGCAAGATATTTGTTGAAAATGCATTCAGTAAAATAATAAAGTTGCATAATAATGACGAAGAATTGCATATTGTGCTGTCATGATGCAGGAAATTTGGTAGAAACGTTGTGCCACATTGCCCTGAGGTGCACGTCTGTGTCTGATGCTGTTTCCAGGAACAGAAATAAATTCGCCGCCGCTAAAACCTTGAAATCTGTGTTTCAGGAAGCCTTCCGAACAAACATACTGCTCTGGGAATCATAAACATGCAGTCTCCCAAAAAGTGTAATTTAAATAAACATCGATATTGATCAGTAAATATACGGTTATGGACAAAAGAAAACGAACTATCGTCAATTATATCAACTTAAGGAATACGGTATGTTTTGTTTCCCAATCCAGTGTGTCATCATTCAGACATGATCTTCAAGGCAGTCAGATTTTACTACAAACCTGAGTATACCCTTAACAAAATTGAATCGGAAAATCTATAAATAATTTCCTAGTGCAGTGCTTCTCAACACGTGTTCTTTTAAATTTACATCCGTTTTCGTAATAATAACCCAAACTGTAAAATTCTGTTTCGCAATTCCGTGGATTAATCAATGTGTACGTTAGTGTTGAAACTAAACGGCTGCAAAATAATTACGGAATCGATATAGTCTGGGGATTTTTCATATTTTCTTTCAAACAGATGTTGAAAATTTCACAATTTTAAAAATCAACTTATGAATAAATCAGAAGGAATGATACGAGAAGGCGCGCACCCTTAAAGTGTAGCCACACGTCGGCATTGATCTGGATTTCCTTGAAAACATCCAGACTTTATAAGGCGATCTTCCGTATATACAACATCACGTTATTTGAGGCAAGATGTCGCAAGTTAACACTTGGAACATCCTTCAAAGAGGCTACAGTGAGACACGGATATAGAAGTCTTCTCACGTCATGAATATTTAAGATGGATAGAGGAAACTCAGAGTTTATACTAAAAGGGTTATAATAGTCATTGGCTGTCTAGGAGCTCTGGACACACTGACATTTAAACAGGCTGTCGCTGTTTATGTTTGGTGTGGAAATATGGGCATGGTTTGACTGTGTATTTGAATATGCTCTTCATATGTTAATCAATACTAAAGGCGTGTGACATGAGATCCCTCTGTATCGTGGTTACTAACTAGACCAGTACCAATATCATGTTGTCTGGTCATTAGAAAGTAAATTAAAGCAAATAATTATTAGGTGTTTTTGTTTGTGTCTGGTGTATACGGGTGTGATTATATGCCAAATATCCCAGGAAGTATATTTGTGCTTAAGAATGTTGAAATCTCCAGTTATAAAAGAAAACGTCGGTCATTATATACCAGCTGTACATGTTGTGATCTCTGAGTAAGATATAGAAACGTCTGTAATTTCATAATAGCTAGGTAGAGTATGCTGGAAATAGCAGATATTATAGCGTCAATCACACTCAATGTTATATCACACGGTGATAGTATATTTGTACAGACGAAATTGTGGTTGGATCCAACGTATGATTATCTGCTAAGCTACGTCACAATTTCGATGATGAGGGCTAAAATATTCGTTGAATTCGTAATTGAGTACCATAATATTCGAAACAGGTTCCATTATGACAAATGGTTCCCATATTCGACGCAATTATAGATTTATATATAAAATGTAGGATTTATGAAAACATAAATGTCTTGATTTGACACTCAATAATAAACTTCTCGACGGCTTCACTCGTACATGCTAGGCTTAAACGGGAACATCGGTGTACAATAGCATTATACGGGCATTACGTTTGGCTTTATGGCATTCATGCATGTGACCCCATGTGTGTCCTGCTGGAAACTCTTAAATACTAAACATCATAACCCCAAGATAACCTCAACTCCAACCTAGCCATTGACTGACTACACCATTGGAGTTATGCCACTTAGTAGAGGAGAGCTGGCCTCAGACTACAATTAAAATTTTTAAAATATAGTCCTCTATTAGATGGGCTGTGGCTTGCTTGCAAGTACAGATTTTGTAGATTTTTGCAGGTGGAATGGCAGATGAGAGTTCATAATATCTGTAGGAAGGCTTCCTTTGACCCATGTTTGTATAAAAGTGTCCTCTGGCCCTGTCGTCGGATGTGTCAAGTTCAGCCATCTGGAGTGCAAATTCTTCGACACTGACCATGACCTTGTTTACCTTAGCAATATCCAGAGATTGAGAAGTATTACCCCTCAAAATTCAGCAACTGTGCAGCAGAGCACTATATAATCAGTCAGTAAATTTAAAGAATATTGAATGCACCATATTTTATTAGAAATTGTTCTGTGCCAACTAGTGATAAACAAAGAAGGAAATTAATTGTAGTCTGAGGCCAGCTTGACAAGGCTTGACATCGGTTCATATGCACTTAGCGTAATACAAGCACATCCAAGATACAATATGTAGCCAACACTAGAACCAGGCCTAAGAGTCTGTCTGTTGTAGTTTCTTTAAGATAGCACTATCATTTACAGCATGTCTGGATGTCATCATTGATCAACATACCCATCATTCCTTTCTCTGCAGTCATATTGGTGACCAGAGTCTTTTTGTAATTTCAAGACAACAGCAATTTCCTCCGGCAGCATTCGTTACAAAAGATACTGAAAATTCAGAAAGTTCTTCCACATGAGTCTTGTTATTAAGACATGAAGTTTGTATATTACTTGTACATCGCTGGCGGGGGTGTGATCGGCTTCTCTGGCGAGTCGGTGGTAATCGGGTTGTTTCTAGGAATCGATACAAATGACCTATGGCTTCGGAAGCATGGACAGTGAAGGATAATGACTGATAACATAAATATAGTGTCGTTATCTCTCTTCCTGCTGACCTGCTTGATATAGTTATATGTTTTTATGTGTGCTGCGTTGTGGTGCCGACCTAGAACGAAGTCATTTATCGCAGGTATTATACCTTCCTTTGACCCAATCTGAGCTGTAGGGGAAGGGCACTGCAAGGATCCGGTTGCTGTTTTTATTTGGTACGACACATATAACTGTGATTCAATTATGTAAAGTACAGAGTAGAACTATTACAAAATGTGTGCTTATTTTATGCAATGTTAAAAACAAGAGGAACTTATGTGCTATGTAATCAATCATGCGCAAAACTATGTAAATAATGTATTTTGGGCTAAGACATTTTTACTGAATCACCGTGTCTGTCATAATTTTAGATTAGCATCCTTGAAATTAACATGCAGAAAGAGACACGGAACTTAGATGGCATACTGCTGTCTTACCTTGAAAACATGTAGTTATTCACACATTTGAATGTTATATAATCATCGTTTCTTTAATAGGAATATCTATGTTCGTATCGTTGATATAAATGCATATTTATATTTTAATCGTCCTGTGTAAGTACCATAACTCTCGTAACTAAACGGATTCCCATTACCACGTTAAAAGCTCATCGCTAGACGTCACATCTCTCGTTACCTCCTAACGCTATAGAGAACGACGGTGCCGAGACTGACAGCTGAAAATATGACACCAGAGGGTGCTGCAAGAGCTCATGTTGTCGCTCTAGAACAGTCCTCCCGATCGCTGATGAACTCTTCCGTAACCCCCTCACATCTCGAGTGCACTTCACGGTTCGTGGTCAACGAGACCCCCCTTAAAAACTCTCCCAATGTCGCTTGCATTCAGAAAGAGGTTTTTCTGCGGGGCTGGTTCGGTTTAGGGCGACGAAGGCTATCTTGTGGGAATGGTAAGGACCGTTTCTTGATTGAAACTCCAAATTCTCTATCGATTGTATGCATAGGGGGCACTCAGTATATTATTGCGCTTCCGCACTAGCTAATATAATTGTGAGAACATTAAGGTCTGTACCGTTTCGGCGCTAGTTCTAACTACAACTTGGTACACGCCTTGCATGGAAAGAATTGAACGTCTGCGGAGAGTTGTACAGTTCTTGTAGATTAATATCAATTTGGAGCGGTTTGTTGGCTGAACGGACAAACTGTTGACACTATACTATGTGGTACTAGTGATCGTTGACGTTCATTGTATACATGGTATGTCCAGAGATTAACGTTTGACAACTATAATGGAAATGCAAGATTGCGTTTCTTTGAATCTGACATAGAAACCCTCAAATCTGACATAGAAACCCTCAAATCTGACACAGACAACCTACAATCTAACGACGCGGCCAACTTCGAATCAATCAAGGACAGCGTCAAATCTGAAAGACAACATCGAACAAAGCACGGACAACCTCGAACCTGGAAGGAACAACATTGATTCTGACAGGAACAACATCTAATCTTGCATGGAAAACATCAAATCAGTTATGGTCCACGTGAAATCTGGAATTAACAACATTGAATCTGGCAGGGACAGCTATCTGGAATGAATAAAATCTAATCCTGCATGAATAACATCGAATCTCACACTACCCAAATCATGGACAACATTGAACCAGTAATGGGCCACTTTGAATCTGATATAGACAACTTATTAATTATTCGTAATAACGAAGCCATAATCATTACGCCCATATCTTAAATCTTAGTATTGTTCCAATGAACTTACACAATACAAAAGTAATAGTTTTACATTAGTGTAGACTTTCTTAACAATAGTATAACATTGTAATTAATTTAGTATTTGTATGTGTACGTAATGCAATGTTATATACGGTACCATAACCTGGCTCATAGTTTAAACATCCACAAAGCATATCAAATTACAATATGTTTGCAAGCATTGCTTGTATTAAATTTACGTTTTTTATTAATACCATTGCTATATAGGTTGGTAGTGGTTAGGAAAAACGCTACATTTTCTCCGACCCATATGAAAAATATCATACTATTTATATAGCACTAGTAGCAAGTATTGATCTAGTCAATTTCAGAAATTGAACGCTGTGGAGGCGGTATCTCGTTATCTCTAAAAACAAAATATTGAAGCACAATAAATGTATTCGTGAAGAAGGATAATTTAACACCTATGTATATATTTAGATCAGTTCCGATTGTCGACACAAGCAAGGAACTGACTACATCCGGGCTATCATCCATTCACTTCCTCTACCCAACCGGAAGTGCCACTCGGTAATTGCGTGAACGGCAGTGACATTAACGCATGATTAGCGTAGCGTCAGATATACATCTATATAGTTAAGGTGGTGTCTGGGAAGACCTTGAATAATAGCTTGCATAGAACATTTGCTTGCAAACCCAGCAATCAGCATGTGTACGTGCAATTGTCAATGATGAGGGAGATTGTGTATAGAGATAATTTGATTGCGTTCGCTGGTTTTTAAGTTGATGGATATGCAGCGGTTCTATTGTAATGTACTTCTTCAGAGAATTCTGTGGGGAAAAAACAGTCCCAGACAGATGTAAAGGAAGCAAGTTGTTGCTATTGGTTAAAAAAGGACATTGTTTTGTATAAAGCTTTCTTTAATATTTCAGTGATCTCGCGGGTTTTTGTGTAGATCCGGGAAACACCGGCATATGGTCGCTGCGTTGAAGTAAGACCCGTTATAGTCACAGAAATAGTAGATGAATCGAATGATCCTGAACTTATACCTTGTATAAACCCCATATAAATAACATGTCATGTACATTATCCATTATATTAACTGCCATGTACATACGTGTATGTCTCATGTGCCTCAGTTGTTGGCACACAGATATGATAAATAGAGTAATAAAGAAAAGAAACTATAGTAACCAGTCACGTTACAAAAGCACAGCCTGAGCATGTTTCAGTCCATCACTACCAGCCATGTATACGCTTTCAGAGCCAGTGAGAATTTACAATGACAAATATAAGTACTGCGTCTATCGATACAAAAATCTACAAGACCTGAGAGTCCAGATGTTAATATATATTTAATGCATTATTATCGCGGAAGAAACCGTCCATTCATTTTTCCATATGCATTGGATTTGTCTCAATTATTAAGAACATTATTTAGAATTCTACATGAAAAGGTTCTTAGCGAACAGAACGGACATAGTAGTTCTGGTCCGTCGAAGCGTAGCCGCTTTCGTATTGATCAACGATGACTTTGTTTCGTGTTATTTACGTCATATCAACTTTGGTTTGCGTCACCAACCTTCAACTCGGTTATTGAAAAGAGGGAAAATGCAATTATAGTAGCTATTAATTAGTCATGCAAAGCTATTTATATGTGCGTCTCGCTCCAGTGTACGTCTCGCTACTAATGATACTGGCGCCTTTTATATACTATAGTACATATACCGCTTCTAGTATTACTGGTCTAGTAAATCCATACTTAATTAGTCCATTTCCAAACCGTTGTTTCCACTCACAAAGCGATTGCATATAGTTGTTTTTTGGAAAATTGGATTTTCAGATTTCACAGAAGAAGACTATGAATGGCTTAAAGTACACGGGGAGTCTTATTAGTTCAGTACTCGTCTCGCTGCTAAAACCACTGGCATTGTACAACCTTAGTGTATGACTCCATACGAATCACTGATTTCTCTCGAAGCACACGATGACGTCAAGATTTATTTGAATGTCACAAAATAAGAGCAATTTTCTCTTTAAATTAACTTTATTGACAGTAATTCTATCATTAAAGCCAATTCACCAGCAATTGATATGAAAGTGTCGACCACGATCTTTCTATGTAGCACTTCTGATATACTCAAACCTTAGTATTCCACGCACCGCATACACTTGTATCAGGACAACCGAATTTCTCTGAAGAGACGTATTGTACCGGCTTTCCAATAATTATTATGGAACTCGAAGCACGGCTGCGTTAGTAGATATTAATGTCGAGTGACGTATTTGCCTAGGACAAATTTGGACAGATTGTCTCGTTGATGACTGGAATATTCTCAAACGGGCCAGCCCATGACAATTATACAGGAAAACTCAAGACGATTCAATGGTAATCATCCCCCGTTTGGTTACAATCGCCCAGAGTAGCTGTGTCCTCACGTACAGGGGATAACAGAAAGCAAATACGTCCAACACGTACTATATTGGTAATGTGTTGCAACCGCTCTGAATGTGCAGAACTAACATGCAGAGAAGTGATTGAGGCAAGGTTGTAGGAACTTTTCTGTGAGTCAGCTTCTTCGTCAGAAACAATGCATCGTCTAACGGTTCAACTAAACTATTACAATCAGGACTCATTAGAAATCTGTTTGTTGGAATCGTTCGTAGCTTTGCAAGAAAACATCATTAGCAATCGGCACCGATATGGCATAAATGTACGCCGAGCTTTGCGCGATCTACCGATGGTAACGCCAGCGTATATTTGTTGATAGCGCTGCGGCATTGGTCGACAACGTAGATCTACCGATGGCGAACGACGTTATACATTATACATTATACAACGCGTTTAACCTTTGCTCTTAGATAATAATAATATCAACACAAGTTATCATCAAAAGTCTTCATCATTATCACCTTCATGGGGCGCGATGGTCTTGAGATAGCGATATTTCCGTGGTCCGTGCTTGGATCCATACTGCTCTAGTCCACCCAGCTGTGAATGGGTACCCGATAGGATGAGATGGAATTATGGATATTAGCCTTCTAACGCCTGAAATGGCAGCGTAAGGTGTATACTCCCCAAGGGAGTTGAGGTATCATCACTGCACACTGATCCAATGAGAACGCACCTTTTGCATGGAGTCTAGCGCAACATAAATACACATCATTTTTATCATCATCATCATCATATTCATAATAATAATAATTGTTCATTTGCATGACGAATTAGTTCTATAAATGGTGGATGCTCGAAGCACTATATACTCCGTCCATACTGTACATATTCCATATCAAATATTAATCTGTTTTCCCGATGGATGTGACTGTAGGTGTGTTAATATTAGAGGGGGAGGGATATCCAGACTGTGGACAAGCCTAGGATCTATGTGTTGAGAGAGTTGCTCGCGTCCATTTGAAATATTAATAATTGATCCCTCTGGAGGCATACGTGTATAAGTATATTTTCCCCACAGCACCTATGGCAGACAGTTCTTCAATACTCTGAATACCAGAATCGTCATTTCACCACGTGAAAAGCAAGTCATTTTTGGAAACGTTCCAAATCCATCTAACGGAGATTGTTTATAATGCAGACCGCAGTGACCAGAACCTCATCAATAATACAACACGTCCATCAAAATAAGAAATAAAATATTTTAATATTTAAAAAAAAAAAGTCCATCCATGTTTCTTAGTGTCCTAGTCTTCATTTGATTGATGTAAAAGTCATTATTTTGTAATACTAAGGTCAAGAGAACGAAGTGGGTGCTTTATTATTAAATCGGCTGATATCCTGACATTGAAAATAGTATTAGGAATTATTTTAATGAGAATGTCTTGTTAATTCAATAATCCTGGAAAACAGCATGTGTATATTTATTTTGATTAGGCTGTGAGCCATAGATGTCGTATTCTGTGTTCTTAGAATGGAGAACCCACAAGCTAGTCGGTCGTTGATTTGCAGAAGCATTAATTATGCTGTGATTTGAATTTAATACTTGCAATAATGCTTCCGTAAACTTAGCGTATATAATGATAAAACCGATGACGTCAATACATCGCCGGAAATAACCTTCACGAAGGTCATTAATGACGTCAGTCTGGTGGGAGTATTTTTAAACAGGAACTCTTGTACCACACTTGCGGCGAACCGGGGGATTCCAGTTTTGATATTTTTGACGTGCGCATCATATGAATAATGTATTACAGATCTGTTTGAACATACAAGGTGACGCTATTGTAGTGTGTCAATATATTGCCCGAAGTACATATGTACGTGGATATGCTAGGGGAACAATAGAAAGAACTATCTAATAATATATCCGGGACTATGACATCAACATATTTGTCAAGGTTTGTTCCATTTATTAATCAAATGAATGAAGACAATGGTTTATAAATTACAAGTACTTCAGGATTTAACCTCACTGTATATTCATTTATTACCATCTACTGCCTATTCTATTGCTATAGCTATTCTATGGTTGCCATATTTTCCCTAGAAATTCAACATTTTAAATAACATTCACTCAATATACTTCACTCAATAACATTAACTCAATATCAAACCCCACACATATTTGCCATATTCTTATCCATGGATATTCAAACCCCTGTTCACAAGCTCTAGAGCTGCACGACATCCTCTATGTTAAGTTCACACGTGATTACCAACTTCCACAAACATTAAGAATAGTACAGCTAGATGACCTGGGTACTGTTTAAACGCATTATTCGATGAAAATATTATACTTTTGATTTGTCTACACGCGTACTTTTATCAACCAGTTTCTTATTGCTTATGTTCAACTTGATATTTTTTAAAAACTAATACTTTCGTAAGCATGGACCATCCAGGGAACGGAATTTATATTAAAATAACGATACTTGAAGAGCAGTACCGCGTCATTTCACCAGGCGTAGATGGATTAAGTTTTTTTGGTGGCTACAAACACAAAGGCGATGATGCGTAAGCCAATGTACTTTAAATTTCTTGCTCAATTTTAGTCAAAAACGATTATATAAATCCATGTGCAAACAACTTTAACTTCATGGTAGGCTACGTACATCCCCGTTTACATTACTTCAACATGCAACCCTGCATATACCTCGTTGGCCACGACGAACGATCCAAAAACATACCAGTGATCGGAGAGAGAGAAATCTCCAAATAACTATCGAATTGGCCACAAACTCAAGTCATTTCCTACTCAGAGAAATAACCCCCTGCCTGGGTTCGAACCCACATAAAGAACATTACGTCAACATTGATACCGGAACTGACGTCATGGATGTCACATTACGACACCATTTCAACGGATCGCGCTAGGAGGCAATTGAAAAGCTTGCCTCTTGAAAAAAAAGATGATGAAATATTCAGAAGGTTCGTCTGACACATGAATACTGGTGTATGTATGTTTCTGTTGACACCCTCGTAGGGTAGTATTGTGCAGCGTAAATCCAATATAGCCAGACGGTGTCGAATACAATTATCGCTACGAATCGAAAATGATTGTAAAATGAAAAATCTTCGTGTACAAATACTGCCTTTCTATTCTAATTATAGAATAAATAATGTTTAAATGTTGTGAGACATTAAATGTGGTATTTGAAATCCAATAAATAATGTCAGTTAATTTCCGTACTTAACAAAAACTCAAAGTTTATATTCAGATAATCACAGCAGTATTGAAAAAAATAATTACTTTATCTAACTTTGAAATATAATTAATAATTTTATTCCTATTTTTAGTACGTATGTGTACGTGTTTATTAGATATATTCCGTGGATATGGCCATTCTTTGCTTTCAGTATTGAATATTAATGTGCATATATGATAAACTAAATTATTTTAGCATTACACTGGTGGTCGGTGGTGCAATCACCTAAGACATATGAACATACAGACAATGCTTCTAACAACGCACATAACCTGCTTATTCGTGACGTTCATTACGTTCGCATAATTATGCTTGAGTTTCTTGTGCTGATCTTGTGCAGTCTACCAGATGGGGTCATTCTTTGTGATATATCATGTGTTCAGTCATGCGTGATAGTGCGCAAGGATTGATACACACTAAAAAGGTCAAACCCCAAGCCCAGCGTATTATATGTCAGAAATATAACTGCATAAATTAAAACATTAGTGCATTGAACAGAAGTTGAACAACCTAAAGTAATTTATATCGTGATAGCCGTAAGTGTCTGCGATACCAGCGTGGCTATTTTAACAATTTAAAATGATCTACTATTAACTTATTAAAACATTGCTGACATAGATCAAATGAGGTTTCAATTTACCTATGGATTAATCATGCATGCATATTTTGAATGTTGTATATGATTATATATATGATCAATTAGAAAGATAAAAACAGTTACGGTTATGATATTTGTACAACATACAGTAGATGTCACCATTCAGGACCATGCAGTAATAAATGATAACATGCTCTGAACAGTTTAGTTCTATATTTTCAATTGCATGACTTCTATTGTAAGTGTCAGAGAACGAATTATGACTATATTTATGTCACCTTATATTATGTACGAATTATAATCACTGATAGCATTAGTGTTAATGGAACCTTAGGAAGTACGTTATCCTTATTACCTAGACATTAACGTTATTGCCTCTCTATCTCTCTCTCTCTCTCTCTCTCTCTCTCTCTCTCTCTCTCTCTCTCTCTCTCGTGCTATATGGCAACGTTGTTTTATCTACCCCATAGATAGGTTAGCCTTCGATTATATCTACATTTTGCTACTGTTCTTAGAAACACACATAGACACACGGCGCAGTGTGGATATCATTTCGGATTGTAATTACAATACGCTTAATATCCAAACATCATACACGTGACAGCGTAATTTAATACAAGTCGTATTAATATAACTCAAAGCCTAGTAATGAACGAAAAGAAACAACGTACCCTGTTACAGTTAAACTTTGATATTTGCTAGTTTGAGTAGGTTGTTGGTGTGTATCCTAAAAGTGGTATGGTAATAACATTAAGACGATTGTCTGTCTCCTCATCCCGTTCACACTACTGGGATTTGGGTCCTTTTTCACGATAATGAAGCAAGTTCCTCAGTACAGGAAGACTTTTTTTAAATAATCGATAAAATTTACCACTTACCTACCATTCGAATTCTGGTAATCTGCGATCTGATGACAGTACGTTCCAAAATGAATCAGCAGTACAAATGCGCCTCGGCATTGAATACCTTGAGCTAACGGCGATTCCAGAAACTGCGTCTATTGAAGCAGGTTCTGGGAGTATAATGTCACCAGCTTGTTCCGAGACACGGTAGAGGCAATCGCTTGTATACAGACTTGGTCAAAGTTGAAATGAGATATCTCGACGAGTCGCGTGAATTAGATCCGTGGTATGCACAACTGTCACGAGATCGTCCTATTGTACGTGTTCTTCTACCTGGTAATAATCAGTTGTCTCGTGGTGCTATCATTGTGCCATGTGCTGCTCGATAATCCAACAGTAATTGTTAACTATCCAGACCTGTTGCGACTCATTCCAGGATTGGTAACTGATACGGATTCGAACCCATGCTAGACGACCTGAGACGGACCTCGGAAGCATAGGTGGTCTGCCCTGAGATATGAAACGTGTACGCACATGGTCCTAATTGATATATTGGATGAATGACTGAAGCTTAACACGTTTGGAACGGTTTCACCTATTTCCAGTGATTAATCTGTTAATTTTTATAATACAATTAATGGAAATGTGAATATATACGTTTAATATTTTCAACATTATTCATGCATTCACCCACGTAAGCTTTATCCCTTATTATATATTCTAATATCATTCATACTTCGGCCTTCCATTCATACATTGTTCTACAATTCAATGTCATTCATAGATACGACCGTATTAATCATAAGTGTAATTAGAGATATCAATTAGCTTGTGGGTTAGGTAATGACAGATTGAAGTGTATGATAATTAACAGGTGGAATCAATTTAAAATTAATTATTCTCAGCTACAATTCGTACGTAGTTATATTTTTGTACAAGCTATGTTTTTTTCTAAATTTCAAGAACATTACTTTCACCAAACTATGTCCATGTATGTACATCAGGTTTTATATACTCAATATATCAATGTTTGATATTTAACTAAGATACACTTATGCCATTCCAATAATGGAATGTTATATATATTGACTAAAATGTTTCATCAGCTCAACTGAGCAAGTCGGTGTAAATAGGTAAAACGCAATTGTACTTTCCCCGCGGTTTGTGTGGCCTTATACAGCCTGGACTGGAGATTGTTTGGCTGGAAGTAAACAGTTTATCAGTTAAAATAGAAAGGATTAACATATTTAGTTATCAGTCGCAAGACAAACCAAATAATGCTTTCATCCTATGGACGATCAATAAACGCCATTATTATAAGACACATGACGACATGGAGATAACGAAACAAACACATGGAGATAACTAAACAAGCTCACCCATGTGATACTCATCCGTAGGCACAATACAAGTTATATATCTCACTCTGTGGCTATAACCTACGACGGTAGCATGGCAACATTAATTTTGATCGGTGGCATGTTAATTGGCTCTATATCTAGATATCAGACAGTCCTAATATCATTGGTATTGAACGCATTATCTCCCGGATTCAATCCACGCATAGTCACAAGGCCAGTGATTCAATCCACGCATAATCACAAGGTTAGTCGTCACATCCTCCAGACATGCTCGGTGGTCCTAGGGTAGATTTTCACCAAAATTACGTAAATTAGTTCAAGCGCGAAGAAGATTGAGACTGATACAAAATCATTCTCAGACGCTGATTTCGTCTCCTGACCAAATCTGGTATCATCGTCGGAATTGGTTTGCAACATAGATTTTAATGGCCAGACACGGTCGTGATCATCGCCATTATAGACAAGACAATTCTATGTCTTATTCTGGGGTCGACTGTTCGTCCCATGCCACTCTTACGCAAATATAATAGCACGTA
Organism: Lepetodrilus schrolli; assembly: GCA_032361225.1. Classification (NCBI taxonomy): domain Eukaryota; kingdom Metazoa; phylum Mollusca; class Gastropoda; order Lepetellida; family Lepetodrilidae; genus Lepetodrilus; species Lepetodrilus schrolli. Next base: position 14,675 of record JAUTBT010061364.1, on the reverse strand, counting down.
TTTTATAATGAAATGCTCTTGCACGCATGCTCTACCCTGCGCGGTGTACCTTTCAACTATAAAACAATATCGTAACGTAAGACGTGTAATTAAGTGTTTGCCTTGTTTAAGTATCGTATTCCTCTTCGCTTACAACTTCCAATCGATTTTTCAAATATGATAAAAATATATTTTAAATTATATTTTGATTTTTGTATTCACATCGGCGAATCATGTAAAGTCACGTACTCACTAATGTACAATATCAACCAATGAAAAATTATCTGATGTACCGATAAGTTCAGTACTAGAAGTTCAATTAAATAATATTCTATATTTACCTAGGCATTTAAGATAACATGGTATACACACAATACGCCAAGTGCACACAGTCTATTAAATGCGTGCTTTAATAATCATCTTCCGCCCCTGATCACTGATCAAACAGGATATAATATGGTCTGTAGGTATAAGACTACGAGATGGCTGCAGATAGTGAGTATACTAGTATTGGTAAAACGAGAATGGATAGATAATGGTGAACGTGTAAGTGTAAAGCAATTGATAAGCATTTCCTTACAACTAAAGGTTCGAAAATTATTGCATACCGTGGATTAAATTGTAATGATAAATTACTTTAATATAAAAGTTAATTCCAATGTACTCTAACAGATGTTTTTTTGTGTGTGCTTATTATTAGAGTCCTTAGTCAGTCTAGACGAGATATATAATGACGGCTATCTAATTTCGATTCAACAATAGGCACTGTAGAAGCAATATATGAGAGCAATATATTGCTCGTAAACTGTGTACATGTGTATGCCCGTCTAGGAGGCATGTGCATATATGTCTCCTCCATCAAACTTGTAAAAGTACTTAGACAGATTCGTTTTATGCAATTTGCCATTATTTGGGCAATTTATCAATTGTTGGCCGATATGCGAATTAATTGTCAATGTTTTGTAACAAATTACTCCTAATATTAATTACGGCATTTACCTATTTACTGAGGATTATTATAAAGAGGGGAGTGTACTCTTATTCCGTATTACATCCCCCACGTTGGGCGCCATTGAAACAGAATCTTGGAATAGGTTCGTCTGCGTATAGAAATAAGGTGGAACGGTTTATGCATATTGTCAAAAACCACATAGTCCTTGTGCACTAGCTGATGCTTATAGATCTTATCGTAAGTTGGGGCATGTTCTTATTGCCTTCATCTTGAAATACTATGGAATGCTACATTCGCCATATTATGTCAGATTGTCGGTCGTAAATCAAATTGGTACATTATTAATGGAATTAGTGTATTATGTATTATTAATTCCATAGAAAATATAAAATGTTCATTTCAAGAGCCGTGGCATCCTTTCACGAAACTCTCTTATCCACTAAGAGACCATAACGCTCTCTTTGCCGATAGCTAATACACTGCAAAGAGAGCGCTATAGACTCTTCGCGGATAAGAGAGCTTTGTTAAAGGAAACGTAGGGTGGTAATGAATTTATCAAATTATCCGTGGCTACAAGACAACTTAGACGTAATTCTAAGTTATAATTACATGCAAACTCTTAGCTAAAACAAGAACTGTAGTTAAATGCAAACTCTTAGCATATCAATGTAATGAATGTTTGAGCACATATTGATTGTTTATCCCTGATATTATTTGTCTTACAGTGCGTCCAATTAGATACGTGTATTATCTCCAGCATTATACTGTAGATACGTACATAAAAACGAAGTAAAATGTTCATCTATGGAGCATGTCATACCACCACCCATGTTAATTTGTTGCCTTGAAATAAGTGATATGTCGATGTTGGTTTCAATAATCTGGTCAAAAGCATCACAAATCACTCACATTTGTTGCGCAATTAAGAGAAATAATTTCCGTTTCATTGAACTAATCAGCTTAGTTTTGTCCTGGGTCGCCCCACCCTTGCACTTAAACCCCAATATCTGACCGATGCGCCATCGGCTTATGATTTAAGCCCACTAATACACCCCGGTCTGAAACTCGTCTGTACATCAAAGATGAGGATCCCTTCCTTAGCAGGACAGAGAGACTGGCAATATTTATCCGGTGACATCGAAACCCCCGCAGTGTTTGAGTGAAGAGACTTGATGATAATCATTGCCGTTTCCGTCGAATGCTAACTGCTCCTCTTAATCATTATAACAGCCCTCCTTCCGAATCTCTTCAGTAATTAGAAGTACCCTTCCATTTGCAAGCGTTCCATTGCCTCCTATTGTCATTAATGGTTACCAGAGTAAACTGGCACTATTGGTTCGGATATTTTCCCTCACGCTTAGCCATTGAAACCGTCGTTGATGAAATTGCCTGTAACTCTTTACTTAAGCATATTGATTGGGTCTATTGTCGTAAACTTTCTAAAACCTCCCTGGGGTTTTGAGGTTTCAGAATGACATGCTGTACTTCCTATGTGGTCTTCTTTGATATATTCACTTAGACAGTCGATGTTCCTTTTAGCTAAACTAGATCGATTCGTAACTAACTAGGATAATTCTCGGACATGCTTTCTCTTTTGACATCTCAGTGTCTGTTGGTTTTTCAACTCCGCATCTCCTTAACCGCGTTTGTTTTTTACGTTCTGTTATACGTAAGTACATCTTCTGAGTACATCTTCTCGGACGATACGTTCACGCCTAGGGACCTCCCATCAATGTCTTATTAGCCAATTTCAGGTTACTTGTATTCCGCTGATGATTTGGAATACGTTTATAAAAATCCAAGTCTGGAAACGCGGCATTTTCGCACTTTCTACGTAACAATACGTTAATCACAGACGATGCTTCTGTATGAAGCCGCGTGACTCTAATATAACCTTAACTCCCCTTTGCCGTAGACTTCATCATTGCTAAGGTTGGAGTTACCGTCACCTTAGAGTTACGACAATTCGTACAGGAGCGCCCAGGACCAAAGATAATATTTACTAATATTTCATCCTTCTATATTCCAATTTATTTTAAGCATACCCGCGCCGCCATCTATGGTTCCACTGTCTTTTGAAGCGCCGTCTTGAGACGTTGTGTAGAGCCATTGAAGACGGTTCTTCAGTCTTCGTGGCTGTGAATGGGTACCCTCTCAGGTATCCTCCTCTCAGGCTATGGTATCATTGGTTCGCCCGTGTCCGGGGATACTAGCCGAGAGCGATGAAGCCAGATAAGATGTATTGAAGAGCTATCCGGCATCAGTTGGTAGAAGCCTGCTAATTGTGATCATTGTTGGGTTGGATTGCGTGAATACACTAGATACTCCGGACGAAGGCATTCGCATGCTCCATAAACCTATCGAAAGAGTATGTCTGGTCCTTGTAATCTACCGGTATATGTCACTACTTCTAACCCATTACGGAACGCCATGGTATGCGATGTGCTCATAATTAATATGATCCATTTAACAAGTTATGTAAATAGCCGAGCGTTATTTAATTGGAAAATTTAAACATGAATTTAAACAACAGTTAATACATGGAGTATACTGAATATTAAGCAATTTTCTTCTTCTTCTTTTTTTTTGGGGGGGGGGGCTTTCAATATTCTTTCACTTATATCACGACTTGTCAGTTTAGGGCAGGAGGAAACCCGCAACATCCGTAGCGTGCATCGGCTGGTACTGACAAGACCAAGGATGATAACTGCATTGCCACTCTACAGACATCGCATCCTATCAATATCGCGTCAGAGAGGTAACTTTCGCGAACATTGATTTGAACCTGGAACCGTGGCTCTGAAATCCAACTGTTCTACCACTGCGCTACCACCCGCCCCCTTCATAACAATCAAAATGTTAAAACATGTACGGTCTGGCTATAACTTTATTATCCTGGATTTGTGAAGAACAGAAGCAGGTTTACTGCAACACTAAGCGCTACACGTGTATCAGGGTGCCTACTGCCGTAAATTGACAATCTTAATGTGAGACTAATGATCATGAAAGTTACTCAAATCTCCAATTTAAAAATAAAATATAATAAGCATCAAAATATCAAAGCATTTGTCCGGGCATACTAGGACTATAGTAAACTAGGGCGGCATAATACTAAGAGTACGTATTCTCTGAACATAACTTGCCGTAGCAAGTATGGCACTGTGCAGTTCATCTATCTCAGTTATGCTGATTACTTTAATATTTGGATGCACGCATCATGTTATTTAAACAAACGGTAGCAGAATCGTGTTAACAAGGTTTTCTTTATAGCCAAAGAAGGACTAAATACGGAAACCCGTTCTAGAAGCATATATGGCATTTATTTCGAGAGTGGCATAAAAATCAGGGGCAATATATCAATACAAAGTTCATTGTATGCATTTGAACTGAAATAACTCTGTACGATATAGTTCTCATGAAATCTAAAGTGGTTATAATACTATAACGGGATTCACATCAGATCACATACATCACAATAACCCAAATATCATGGAAACATGAAGAAAAGATATCAACCATAAGAGACTTTTTCCTCGCAGTGTTAAACTGGAAAACAGTCTCTTTGAGATCCCACTGGTTAGCCATTCGTCTTAATCACGAGTTAGCCTGGCGGAAAGTGCAGACTGCAAGAAGCGAACTCTAAACGTTTCTTCCTCATTGTCAAGGCCCCGGATTCCATTATGTCATCCATCAAAATCATCAGTCCCCTCGACTGGGGACATTATTCTTTCAATTCTCGTCGATTATTGGCCTGTTGAACCTGCATGTCTGACATCTCGCGAATGTTTGCGTGATCGATGGCGGACAAAAGGGATTGTCCGTTTCAGTTTAGTCCAAGACCGTGTCACTCACTCCTGATGTATCACTGCGCCCCTGTGGAATTCTCAATGCCGGCCTATTTATTCGCATGACAGAAGTAACAGTTGCAATTACATGCTGAATTACCGCAGTATTTATTTTCCTTACATTAATCGCCCTCAATGTCGATAGTTAATCAGTCACAAATTATTAGTATTCCCAAGTATAGGTGAGTTTCGTATATGCGCACCCTACCTGCACTTCCGTGTTTTCAAGACATTAGGATTGAAAAATAGTATTTGTTCGTAATAATAGGTGTTTAGAGAGGTTTTAGCGGAAACGGTTGCTCATTATGGCGGAAGTTGGTGGCGAATTTACGAAACTGAATCATGAGTTCAACAAGTCAACAAGTCGTTCTCCGACTAATGCACGTCCAATATTGCAAGTAAATACCAATTTTCTATGTCTATGAATTTTAAGTTTGCATTATCAATCGTAACACGTTCATTGATTGGCAATTCGTGTGGTGTGATTTTAAATTATGCGGAACAGGAGGTTGCTCAAAGAAGACAACAATGGTTTATAGTTTGCAGTGAAATGATTTAGTTTCATATTAGGTGATAACTATAATCTCAACCTCATGTGTTTTAATATTAATGTTATCAACCCGTAGCATCATTAATATCAAAGCACACTCGGTGGAGAATCTCTAAATGTTCATTGCATGTGCTCTTTTCATCTGTTTTACATTAGGCATTCTGAAAGCCATCAAAATGGCGTACTGTTGCACATGGTATCAGATTCGGGATGGCGGGAATCCTGAGCATGCGCAGTGTCGATTGTTTAATGTCAACAAGGCAATCTCATAAAAGGATAAAATTAAAACTCTTTCGTGTGTTATGAAAACGATTTCGAATTAATCCCTTTAAGTGATTATACAGATGTGTTGTGTAGTTTAGTGCTTTCCTAGTTTAATATCAATTTAATTACTTATTTATCCAATATCAAGAAAACTGTATTCAACACCCACCTAATATGTTCTCCTTTTTATGGTGAATTGCTTGAATGTCAGAGATGGTCTTAGTTGAAATCAAACTGAACAATGATATCCATACAATCCTACCTTTTATATTTTCAATTTGTGCTACTAACCTCTTCCATGCCATATTGTCCTCTTGAATTTTTAAATGTGTTTAATATACGCGGCACCACTACCAAATTCGTATTTTCTTATTCACATAGACTTGAAAATTAATTTAATTTGTGTACCAAAATTTAGTGGAACCTACTATATGTTTCTGTTCCATAGGGTAAGTTTATGACAATGTTGACATCTAAGAGTAATCTAAAATGGGGAATAGTGCAGTAAAAAAAATGGATACGGGTTGAGGTAGAATGTCGGGGAAAATAGGACGGATGTTGGTAGAATAACTTTAAAAGTATATATACCGTAGATAATGGTAGAATTCAATATACTGGTATCAACTTATTGGGTGACCCAAATGTATTAATTACTCATACGTACCAAGTAAACTTTAATTAATTAATAATACTTACCTTTTGAAAAGTGTATTTAATTATATATTACCACACAGTATGGCTGTGTTTTGTCTAATGAGTTAGCTAATCCGGAGCTCAAATTACCAGATATAATTTTAGATGTTACGTGTTGGTGTGCTCTGAGTAATAAAATATAACGAATTTATGTCATGATAAGTTCTTATTGAAATTGTAATAAATTACGCGTTGCATGCTGTATCGCAAACTTAGAAGTTGTACTCCAATGAAAGATAGGAAATGAGTTGTGTCCGGGTAGTATATTTTATACACTGAAAATCAGCGTTAAAAAGAAGAGAAAAATTAGTAAGTATGCACGTAGGTAAGAACCATGTTTATAACGCGTGGTAGGACAAGAGCGTTATAAGAGCTGTGTATATAACGAGAGGTGGAAGACATAAGCATTCTGGGGGCCTGTATACAGCTTGCAAGAGCCCTGTATATAACGAGAGGGGCAGTAGTTATCGGTTATAGGTTATATACCACCAAATAAAATCTCAAAGACGCCAGTGTTTTATGCATAATTACTGATTCAGTCACACAAATACCACAAAACAAACTTCATTGCAAAGCTCAGTTCCCCAAAGAAAAAGCACATGACAACTAGTTTGTTTACGTTTCAAAGTAAGTGCCATGACGTCACCACATATTCGCACTGAATATATACTGTAAACTTCAACCATCATAAAGACCAGACAGAGAATATCAAATTAGGTACTCATGTAATTCAAATTGAATGTTTTTAAACGGCTGGGGACGATACTTGTTATATCATTTATAATCAATCCAGGGCCATAAATTCAAATGATTTGGTGGTTAATAACTTATAAATTATAAACCATAACTATTGAACAGTACAATATAAATCAAGCAAAATAAACAAGTTAATCACTTCGCAGACAGGAAGTGATCTGACGTCACTACAGAATCTGCCCAGTTAAATTAAACCAAGCTGTCGTTCGACTCGTAGCCTTGCAAATGTAAGAAATTAGCACTGTTTGGAATAAAACTGGATGTATTTGAAGTGCTAGATTTTGTACTTGTCCAATACAGTAGAATTGCCATTTGTAACCAATCACTGGCCAGTAAATCACATATATTCTCAAATGACAAATTCCAACATATTAGTGGTTTATAACCTGTAACCACAGGGGAAGACACGAATGTGCAATACTCGTGTTTATAGTGAGGGGAGAAGACACGAGCGTACAATAGCCGTGTTTATGATGAGAGGGAAAAACAGGAGCGTACAATAGCCGTGTTTATGATGAGAGAGAAAGACATGCGTACAATAGCCGTTTTTATGATGAGAGGGAAAGACACGAGCGTACAATAGCCGTGTTTATTATGAGAGGGAAGACAGGAGCGTACAATAGCCGTGTTTATGATGAGAGGGAAAGACACGAGCGTACAATAGCCGTGTTTATGATGAGAGGGAAAACAGGAGCGTACAATAGCCGTGTTTATGATGAGAGGGAAAGACACGAGCGTACAATAGCCGTGTTTATTATGAGAAGGAAAGACAGGAGCGTATAATAGCCGGTTTTTTTATGAGAGAGAAAGACATGCGTACACTCGCCGTGTTTATGATAAGAGGGGAAGATACGAGCGTACAATAGCCGTATTTATGATGAGAGGGAAAGACACGAGCGTACAATAGCCGTGTTTATTATGAGAGGGAAAGACAGGAGCGTATAATAGCCGTGTTTATGATGAGAGAGAAAGACATGCGTACAGTCGCCGTGTTTATGATGAGAGGGAAAGATACGAGCGTACGTACAATAGCCGTATTTATGATGAGAGGGAAAGATACGAGCGTACAATAGCCGTGTTTATGATGAGAGGGAAAGATACGAGCGTACAATAGCCGTGTTTATGATGAGAGGGAAAGATACGAGCGTACAATAGCCGTGCTTATGATGAGAGGGAAAGAGGAGCGTGTTTATTGTAACTAATAGAAAGTGTAAAATCTGTTTTACAAGATACAGGATATAATTATGAATGGCTATCTCAGATTGTCCCAAGCGTAGAATGGCTTAACGTTAACATAAAGCTGGTATTAATTGATCAGTTCAAGCAATCGTGGCAATCTGATATAAATAGTTTATCAAAATGTGAAACGTATGCTCGGTTTAAAACTAACTTATCATTAGAACCGTACCTACTAAATTTACCTTACAAACAACGTGTCTGGATTACCAAATTTAGAACAACTAACAATAGGCTACCAATAGAAACAGGCAGGTGGATAAATGTACCTAAAGTAAACCGAATATGCACCCTATGCCACGTAGAAGTTGGTGACGAATTCCATTTCTTGTTAAAATGTCAATTCCTATCAGATTTACGTACAAAAACATTCCCAAACTACTTCTGTAATAATCCCACTATTGAAAAACTGGCATATCTACTAAACACTAACTATTCTCCATTACTACTTAAATTGTATAAGTACATCAAGGAAGGCCTATCATTATTTTAACTTATGCCAAATATACAACCATGTCTACATGTATACTGTATGTTCTATACCTATATCTGTATCTGTATGTTATTACTACTTCTCTGTATCATGCTACATGATTTATGAGAATAAATTCTGTTCTGTTCTGTAATACATTCCAGTGAGGCAGCATATTATATTCGTGACTTGGATACATGTACACATTACAAAGTCACAATAGGTAAAAAAAATAGTTCCTTTAATCTTGGTGAATATATGTCCTTCATAGTTGGCATCGCATTGAACGATGGTGGCTGTCATGGAGACACAGTGGTGGACAATTTTGGATAAACCTATTCAAAGAATTGGAGAGTGCAGGCCTCTGTTCGACAAATAACGCCAACCATAAGTAAGTTTAGAGTTAATGTTATGAGTAGGAGAGTACGAACATACAACACTGTATTATTATAATATAATCGGCAAATATCTACACCTAGAATATCCGTTTCGGTTAAACTTCGCACATGCAATTGATGGAATTAATACTTTTCAATTTCAGACAATACTTACTAGTCTAAATTCTTCTCCAGTTATATTAGCATCTGCAATGACTGTTGAAATATGATCATCACTAATATTTTATATTACAGATAATAATACTGTCACATTTTATATGAATAGCACATGATGGTCGAAGACATGTTGGTATGATCTCCGTTCTGATAAAATCTTCATTCTTTTCATGTTAGTGGAAACGTGTAAATTTTTACTTTAATTATTGATGCAATTTTAGGCAGAATCAAGCTGACATTATTTTTTTTTCATTCAGGGAATATTTAAGATAATGCTTCACTGAGCTCATCCAAAAGAACCTAAAAGGCATAATGATGGATTGGAATCAAGACCATATCCGCCCTACACACAGTGATGAATGCCCGAACGGCAAGCCAGACCTACTCTTCTGTATGCCCGAGAACTTTGGTGAGATCATTATGTATGAAACTCGGGTATTATGCTAAGAATAATGTGCTGGTAACATGCTTCAGGTTGCCACGATACCGTGAAACTGACAAGTCGTGATATAAGTGCAAGAATCAGTAAATATATAGGTACATATACATCTATGTACATCTATAGGTACTGTAACATCCGCGTACAGATACATTGTAGATGTTGTGATGAAGTCACATACAGTCTTGAAGTAATTGCTGTTTAAGCATACACTAATGTAACGTTTATCTACGATGTAAATATAATGGTTCATTACTACGGCAATGGTAACATTTGTTTATAGTGTATGTAACCAATATAGTTGGTGATAATTATAATGTTGGCACGTGTTGTTTAAGATTTAAAGTTTAACATGCCTTGTATATTTGTATGTGCCCTGTATAGATATCATATTGTAATCACATTGTTTCAGGGTTGTCTTCATTTACGTGTGAAAACTGGTGATGTATTAAATAGTGTCAAGCCGTACCCACAGCCATTGGTCTATTCTTCCCCTGACAAAAATCTATCCAAACTGTAATGCCAAGGAGGTTTTTCCCCAACAGTGCTCTGTTCCAAATATAGACTATTCGTGCGGATATGATAATAACTATGAAATGGTGAATTACAACTTTAAAAATGATATGATGAGATGCCCAGGAACCTGGGTGAATAAATGTTTAAGGTTAGGCGAAGAGTAAAAACCGGCGCGCTGAGTTGCAAAGTATGCTTGACTGTGACTGTCACACCCAACGCACCGAGGTTTATCCTCGCCCTGAACAGGCAAAAAGGTTCATTCCGCACGTGCAAATTGAGCGTTTTTGCCTGTTCCGTCTTTCGGACGTCATCCATCTGCATAAAATAATACTGAAAACATTTAGCGATCGATATACAACATATTGTTTTAAATTATTGGTACAATTTTAAAAAAATGATTATAGGTCGTACAAAATAAGAAATAGAAGTGTTTTTGTTTGCATTCATTGAGTGTATTTTATTCATTGAACCGGACTGGGGCCTCCCACGTAGAAATGGCGACATAGCGCACAGGAGGCGAAAAATGTCTGGTACCCAGTTCGAGTACATAGTTCAACTTAAGTGACGTCATCAGGTCACAATAGTAACCATGGTTCAACAACCGAGAGGAGGGTTGAACCATAGTAGAATCATAGTTGAATTATGGATAATATTCACATCGGATCACCCAAACGACATCCACAGATATAGAGGATATTCAAGATTGTTCTCAAATTCCATGTTTATCTAATCGAGTGAGTGGGAGTCGAATATTTTCACTGGATTTAGTATAGGATTTATGTAATACATGCGTATATATTGTTTTTCAGATGTCACTAAGATGCCGTGGTCTGGTAACTATAGTAGATATCATCGAACTCGCACTTAATGTTAAATATAATTTTAATGATCCTGATCGAGTTCCTTTGATGAATCTAGGTGGTGTTCCATTCACTGTTCTGGACAGATCACCCTCTACCGTGAATGGAGCGGTGAACACTGCCGAGAACAGGAAGTAGCTTAAGAGATGGCGGACATCCAAACACTAGCGTTTAACATAATAAATGACCTGACCTCATTAAAATGCCTCTTTTAAACGACATCGTAGTACTTTTAATAGTCACACACACAAAATATATATTAATAATACAAATCATTATATTTTCAAGTTATTTTGGTATTAATTTCGTAATTTTCGCCATTTTAAATATGACATTTCGTACATATGTTAATATTTCTGATTTACGTGAAATTGACAGTAATTGAACTATTTTCTGGTTAATTGTGCTCCAGAATATTGCCAAACAGTTTCTAAAATTAACCATCCATATATGATGACGTCATCTGTCCTGCGTGCACCAGGAATAGGACACGTCCCGAACAGTGCTGTACCGCGCTCCATTGCTGTGCAGCACGTCCTGGATTGTCCAAGACCGTGAATGGAACACCACCCTAAAGTAATAACAATTCACTACACTGTTTTGCTACGGGCCTGGTTCATTTCATTCAAGAGATCCTCAATGAGCCGTCCTGCTGCAGGATTACATCCGCGCAAACCGGAAACCCGTCGTCCAATACACGACGGTAGCAACCTATAAACAGAAAATATAAATCAATTCGTACTTGGAACACAGGCACCCGACACAAATATTGGATACCGTCGTAACAAGATAGTAACAAAGGTAGGACATTAAGTTTAGGCCTCGGAAAATAGACCCCTCACTCCGTGATAGCGATGGCGTTGCATTAATCTTGGTGTAATATTATTATCTATGGGTGGGTTTTGATCCTTAGACTTTGTACTTTTCCCATTCACAATTTTGACCTAGCTTGCTCATTCTTGCGTAATTTACTTGATTTCTTCCGATTTTGTTTCCAATTACATGTCATACAATCTATTCATACCGGGTAACAATGACTATATCTATTCCGATTGGTCGAAAATAAAATCGCACATGGTGGGAAATTTGAAACGGTTTACATTACATCTGATTGGCACAGTAAATCTAATTATAGTTTCTAAATACAAAATTAAAATGGTTTCTAAATACAAAATTATCTACGGACAAGGGTCATGTGGTTAAATAATAGCTACGCCCCTGACTAAATTAAAGACATTTGCTGAGCGGTGTAAAGTTACACATTTGTAAATATACATAGATGTGTACAAATAAATTTGATATGCATTCACATGTCACTTAAGCAAACATTCTGAACAACATCAAGGAACTTCCATACCTCGTAATTACTTAGTGGATAGTGTAATTTGAATATATATCCGATTACTCCGAATGTAAATTGAGTTGGGGTTTAGAGCTGCTTTCAAGATTATTCACTTATACTGATAAGACCAAGGATGATAATTGCATTGCCACTCTACAGACAGCGCATCCTATCAATAGAAAGATAACTATCGCGAACATTGATGCCGGGCCCCCGGGGTGGGATTTGAACCTGGAACCTTTGGCTCCGAAGTCCAACGCGCTATATATATGCCCTTTTCCACTTAGATTATATTGCCGATGGGCGTCAGTCATGTTAAACCTACCGTGGAGCAGTAAAAAGAAAAGTGAAGATGCAAAGGTGATGTGTACTTTGTAATATTAGCTCAAAGTCGGTCGAAAACTGGATAAAAGCACACGTTCGCATGACACCATTTACATACAGGACAAAGTTACATTATGTGCAAAAATGTATTTGCATGCCCACATGCAAATTTACTCCGATGTAAATTTGCTTACACGGAATGCGTTCGCATGACATGTATACACACGTGTATATATTTAGATATGTAAATGTTCACAGCTATGCAGGGTTTAAGGTAATGATGACTTACAGAGTGCCGGGCTCCATGCAGGCTCGTATTGCAGGGATTATCAGAGGGCTGTCCCAGCAACTCCTTATGTTCTCGTATTCTGTAAATATCATTGACATCAGACTTTGAATATGGTGAAGAAATAGTTTCAGAGATCAGATGCAAGATCGGTTCACAATCGGTTCACAAATGAGTGAGTGATTATGGAGTTTAACGTCGCTGCGGGAATCTTTCACCAATTTGCGACGATTAAACATTTAATTATTTTACTATATGTGTTTTTAAAATGAAGCATGAAAAACATGCAAAAAAGAATATTTAAAATTATGCAAATGATGTAATAGCGAAATGAATAGTTAAATTATGTATATGATTTAATAGCTTCATGTCGTTGATAAGTAATTAAAAACCTATATAGACCAATTGCCTTTAAAAAAGATAACGTTTTATGACCAGGGACCTGAGTAAATACATGCTTTAGATTTGGCGATGAATAAAACCTCGGACGCTGGTCTGAAAAATCCACACAGGCAAGCAAAATATGCTTGACCGTGATGTCCTCGTCACAACCAACACACCGAGGCCTATCCTCGCCTTTAAAAATGTATGAATGTGTAAAATATGCATGACCAATATGACACCGATGCAGGACTGTCTCATCCTGACGACAATATACGCCAGACAAAGGCGTTAAACCAATCAAGATGAAATTTCTAAAAATCGTATATTGAGAGGATTTGCGACAAACATATAACATAAAGAAAACATTCACCTCCAATTTTAGCTTGGTCTGTGATTTTCTTTTCAACAACTTGGCAGATTCGTTTTTAGTGACTAATAACAACTAATAACAACTAATAACAACAACAACAAAAACAACACTAACAGAAACATGAAGTATATGACATTATGATACATATTCTGAACTAACCACTTACTTTCTACAATTCTGAGCTTGTTTTGGGAAAATTCAGAAGTGAGTGAATTACTGTTTTATGTCACAGCGGGAATCTTTCACCCATACGTGATGATGGAAAATTCAGAAATAATGCCTCACTTACTATATGTACATAACACAGTTTGAGGCTACACAGTACATGTATTACAATAAACTACACCGACTTGTAAATGTTTATGTGAGAACTTACCTTATGAATATGTGAGAATGCATAGATCATCACTATATCCACCCCAACTGATCAGTGCAAGTCGTCAAGTCCGCTTCTGAAATAGAAAGATAAAACTTTCAGTTTACAGCTAAAAACACTGAGAAAATGTTACAAATCTGAGAGATGAATCACGATCTTGATCACCAGTACTGTACACTAACCTAGGTCAAAATCAGATGAATAATAACCAAACTATTATACTTATAATCACAGTATCAATGTATAGACAATTCACTTAAAACATTAAAATATCTGAAAATGGTTCCGACAATTGACCTATAAATATCAAGAAAAAAACAACAACCAAGATTACTAAGATAGCTAACCACCTTACCATGGTCATCTCACAACTGTCTCACAAAAAGAAACATCTCATATCGCCCCATCCCCCCCCCCCATCATGATTATCTCTCTCTCTCTCTCTCTCTCTCTCTCTCTCTCTCTGCAGTATCATCA
>JAUTBT010061353.1:0-14706 GCA_032361225.1 Lepetodrilus schrolli | reverse complement strand
GATGTTGCGGGTTTCCTCCTGCCCTAAACTGACAAGTTGTGATATAAGTGAAAGAATCTTGAAAGCGACTTAAAACCACAATAAAAAAAAATATTCAAAAGAAAAATCATACTTAACAAGTGACACTAGTCTGGCATGTCTTGTGCATGTACCATGATTATAACTCAATCAATCCCTTTATTCTACAGCTGCATTTGCACCTGTTAGACTTTTACTACCAATACCCATGTCAATGTCCATTTCCACACCCAAAATATATATATTCATTAAAAAGAAAAAGGGGACAAATCCATATCTAAACAATTTGTATCCACTGTCTGTAGATCATACACTCATTTTACCATCACAGCCTAGAGGGTATCCTTTCAAGAAGCTCTCCTATCCACTATGAGACCATAATGCTCTCTGCAGATAGCTAATACACTGCTCTCTTATCCACTATGAGACCATAATGCTCTCTGCCGATAGCTAATACACTGCTCTCTTATCCACTATGAAACCATAATGCTCTCTGCCAATAGCTAATACACTCTTCTCTTATCCACTATGAGACCATAATGCTCTCTGCAGATAGCTAATACACTGCTGTCTTATCCACTATGAGACCATAATGCTATCTGTCGATAGCTAATATACTGCAAAGAGAGAGCTATGTCCTCTTAGCAGATAAGACAGCTTTGTGAAAGGATACCCTGGCCAGTTGTCCAGTTTGGGTGGTATTTGGGTGGATGATCAATTTGTAACATCAAATGGCAACCACAAACAATCATAACACATTGGTGACAATACTTCAAGACCTTTTAGAGAACAGACACATAAACAACAAAGATATATTGTTGCAATATTTCGGAATACAGACACTGATGAAGAATACAAAAGTGGGTAGTCACAATCAGACAGGTGTAAGCTAGATCAAGTCCTCCTGTGTCCTGGGCTCCAGCAGTTAGCAGAAAACGGCAGCAGCTGCTGTTCTGATGATTTGTAAGAAGTTATAAGTAATACCACAATTCCCTATATGTATTCTAACATCTCCCATATCCAGCTATTGGCATATTACACCAGCTTCTGTTCTGATGATAAGTAAGACTTTAAAGGAGTAATTATACTCCAGTTCCATCTACTTGTTCTAACATCTTCTAACATCTCCCGTGTCCAGCTATTGGCAGACTACAGCAGCTGCTGTTCTGATGATATGTAAGACTTTAACGGAGTAATACTCCAGTACCCTCTACGTATTCTAACAACTCCCTATTCTAACGTCTCCCGTGTCCAGCTATTGGCAGACTACAGCAACTGGAGACGCTGGAAGTGATGAACAACAAGTTGAAGTCACTGCCGGTGGAGCTGTTTGACTGCAGTCGACTCCAGACCCTGTCAGTGGACTCCAACCACCTCCACAGCATCCCACGCCAGATCCGTAGACTAGCCTGCCTCAAAGACTTCAGTGCCACTGGCAACAACCTGGTGCTTCTACCTCAAGGTCAGTATAGAGCTGTATTAGAACGTGTTGAGGGTAAGCAACGGTAAGGTGTCAGAAAAGCATGATGCTTATGCTACTGGGATTACAGTACCAACTAAGCATGGCATTGTATTAGTTTAGGTAGCTAAACGTTGTGGTAATGGCCCCATCGGTATGGCCAGAATCTAATGTTGGATAGTTGGATAGGGCCATTACCATGACGTTTAGCTACCTGAACTAGACATCGTATATGAGACTAAAATTGCTTTTTTTAGCAGTCTTGAACTGGAATTAGGTGCTATATAAGTGTGTATATTATTATTATGTTGGAAAATAGAAAATTGAGTTTGGACAGAAAATGTACACATTTTACTCTCTTCAAGAAGAAAATTACAGTCTTCAATAGCATGACCTATTATCATGGTTACAGTCTTCAATAGCATGACCTATTATCATGGTTAGTCTTCAATAGCACGACCTATTATCATGGTTACAGTCTTCAATAGCATGACCTATTATCATGGTTACAGTACTGTGAGTGAAATTTGAGTTGTAAGTTTCTATTTATGGTCATCCCTAATTTGCAAGCTTATTCTACCAAGATTATTCCAAAATGAAAACAGCTCTTAATACAGTTCAATTATCCTTGTGTCAGATTGTTGATAATTTACTTTCGTGAATTTCAGGTTTAGGAAAGAATGACTGCTTGAAATCTACATATGTGGATTGTAACTGTCATCTTGCAATTCTACCAATAGATGTGTTGAACATACCAGACATAGGATTCTATAGGTATGTGGTGTGCTGTGTGACAATTGATTGTAAAGAAAATAATATTTTTGGATTTCAACTTTGTAATAATGGTTTTCATTTATCCCCCCCCCCCCGCCCCTAATCATGGTAATGATGACTAATCAATGTTATCATATTATGGTATTAAATGTAATGCATTTCAATCGGCAGAACTTTCTTCTGTTGGTATTCAAATGTGAAACAAGCTTTCAGGGCATACTTCCATGAAGGTCTTGTATCTACAAAGAAACCCTGGCCCTCTTGTATAGCTATATATGCCACCATTTACGAGGAATAGGGTCTAGAAATGAGTACGAGAGTTTCTTGAAAACGTTTCGAGGTTTCTTTTCTCGTCAGATGTGGTACTCTCTCGATTTCGAGAATCTCGGACGATCTCCTGTCTAGACTCTGCTGCATCACGGTTCAGCACACCACCACCAGCACGAAGACGCTTCCGCTGCCATGGGAGATCCACGTGGTGGGAAACCTGAGCGAGACGTGCGTGCCAACACTGCTAGAGCTCTCCCTACGGTCCACGCACAGATGTCTCCACGTTATCGGTCAGAATATTAAGCACACATGCAATATAGATCTCATATTGGAGACAGTTAAACTACAAACATCCCTACGGTCCACACACAGATGTCTCCATGATATAGGATTTCCTCCTGCCTTAAATTAACAAGCCGTGATATTAGTGAAATAATCTTCAAAGCTGCTCTAAATCCCAATGCTCAAAAGAATTTAAATAATAATAATTGAGAAAGGCCGTTTCAATACCATACGTGTAGATATACGAAGTGCTAATTTGTTAAGGATTGTGATAAGAAGCTTACTCAACGATATATTATTCCACATTTAATCTATATTTACTGTTACTACTTTTCAGACTGGACGGATCTTGACGCCCTCCCGCAAATGTTTGTCCCCCTGCTCGCCACGCCCACCGCGGAGTGTCACACGTGCAACAGGTCCGTGTTCATGATGGCCTTCCCCGTCATCTTCCAGTTCAACCAGCACCAGGAGAGCGTGTACGTGCTGGCGCTGTGCTGCTCCGTCAAGTGTCTGCGTCTGTGCACGTCTACGGTCCCTTTACCCCTCGTATACCCCACCATGGAGAAGCTGTCCCTCGCACTGGCTGTCGTGTGAGGAGGTCCTGTCTCTTGTGTGAAGAGCAAAACAGAACACGAGAGAGAGAACCACTCTGGGCATGTGTTCTCTATGTGGCTATATGTTCTTTAAGGCACCGGTCCTTGCTTGCTATTACGTAGAAAAAATAGAACCACTTTGGTCATGTGTGCTCTATGTGGCTTTATGTTATTTAAGGCACAGTAACTGGTCCTTGCTTGTTCTTGTGATAAGAGCAAGACAGAACGAGAGAGGAAAGAACTACTCCGGTCATGTGTTCTCTATGTGGCTATATGTTCTCTAAGGCACCGGTCCTTGCATGCTATTGTGTGTAGCAAAACCGGACCGCACTGGTCATGTGTTCTCTATGTGCTTTTGTGTGAGGAACATAGAGGGAGCAATGACCAGGACCATGGAGGAAGGAGCAATGACCAGGAGCATGGAGGAAGGAGCAATGACCAGGAGCATGGAAGAAGGAGCAATGATCAGGAGCATGGAGGAAGGAGCAATGACCAGCGTGTGTTCTTTATGACATTTACCATTTACTCTCGAGTGAGGACCATTAGAGAAATAAATCACTGGTCATAAATTTGTTTTATAATGGTACTGGCTATAGCTGGTGAAATGCGACAGAAAGGGACAATGACCACGTGTTCTTGCTTACTCTCATGCGAGGACCAGGATAGCGAGGAGACTTGTGCGCCGAGAGAAGAAACCATTAGGACTGTTGTTCTTTACGGCACTGGTTCTTGCATGAGAAGCAGCAGACACTCCATGATCCATGCCGCGGTTCTTTATGGAAAGAACACTTACTGGCTGTTCTATCGAGTGTCTGTGTCATTGTCGCGCGGTTTCCCGTCTATTTGCACTAAGCATTTGTAGGCATGGCTTAGGGTATAAGCCTACCTCTACTTCAATGGTCTTTATATGAATGTAGATGTCAACGAGGAAATGTTGTATCTGTATTGTACATGTTTTTCCTCATCTTCCAGAACAGATTATAGTTACTGGAATCCTGATACAGTCCAGCTATAGATGTGTTTATACGGGAAGAACCCATTTGCTCCAACAGTAAGAATGGCCATGTGAAAACGCATTACTACTTAGTGTTCAGTAGTCCAATTGGAAACGACTATTATAGGACTTTCTGTGAATTTCTCGGAAAAGAAATGTACCAGTCCCAAAGGAATTCCCATGATCTCAAGCAAGAAGAAATTGTACTGATTATGAAAAAGTACATCTTGCAATAAAGTATTTCATATATGCCTTGAAGAAGTTATTGTCAGTATTTTACTCAGCTGAAGTACCAAAATCTTCTAGACGATGGTAACCCTTGATATTACTGCTGTATGTATGACGCATTTTAAGTAGGATCATGCATTTATAGCTATAATTATTGGAAGCGTGTTGTTATGTTGTTATGAAACACTAAAGTATTATTACAATATCATCAAGTTTGACATGAATACGACCTGTTGACGTAATAATGGCATGAAATGATATTAACAACAACAGAACAAATGAAATCAGCATAATTTATTATACTTGCATACAGGCATTTTTATATAGTATTGAAAACATGTGGTATCAAATTATCACATTATATAATAAACATACTTTCTTAAATGTACTAAAAGTATGTCACTTTGACTTTCATTAGTACAGGATGTCTATACACTCGCTCCGCTGTTGGTAACTTGTAAAACATACTGAATTGTGAACTCAAAAATAATAATTGTTATTTTATGGATTTAAGGCCTCTATACAAAGCTCACCTCGCTAGTTAATTGGCATCATCCTTCCGGTAGAATTATTTACGAGTTTATATATTTTCAAATGGTGAATATCTAAATATAACACTAAATTGTGTTGCTGTAGTGTCTATTTATAATTAGTATGTCAAATATTCCAACGCTATACCAATAGTGGTTAGGCATGGCCAATACACCCTCCCTCCAAAACAAAACACCGACCACGCGCACGCATACGCATACACACAAACACATACAGTGCACACACATATTTTGCATACGCGCCAATGCGACTTTCTGCTTTTGAGAAACTAGGCAAACAACATATTACACTTTGTACAACTATCAATGAATTGGCCATGCTACTTTTAATTGATCGCGCATTCTTTATACATACACATGTACAGAGCTATACCTTCACTATACATCGTTTGCCTTGACGGTTGATGCATACATGAAAGCATACAGTTGTCTTACGGCATACAACTTTCATATAATGGCCTATACTCGTCGTACATCTTCCAGCTTACAATTAATCTTCGTATTAATTCTCAGGAACAAGTGAACATATGCATTTAAATACACAACAATGTTCCCATGTATTATACAATTTTCAATGCTGCAGCCTATTATATACTTGCAGTGATGTTACCGTGGATTTCCTTGCATGTATCATTCATCGAAAAAAACAACTGAGGGAGGTTAAATTAATAGAATCGCTTCCTCGAACAGCACATAACATAAATCCTACATTTTAACTCGGTCATCCGTGAAGATACGCCAACACGACACGGTACATATTTGAAATCGTGGCGGTGTTGGGAGTTAGTGTTCAGTAGTTATATTTTGTCCAAACTATAATGACCACATTGCTGAAAATTTTTATATGTACATGGATGACAGCAACGGTGTTGACTGAAATGAATGTAGGTCTAGATGTGTATTAACCCTTTCCATGCTGTGGGCGAGATGCCTTAAAGGGCTGTACCTGTGCCTAATTCAGCAGGGAGGTGGGTTAAATGTACATGACTCGATGAGTGGTTGGTGAACTAGGTTTACGCTTATATAATTCGTACTGTACATGGAATCAGTGATTACTAAAATATCTATGTACATACCACAATCTGTGATTTAGAGAAATAGATCGAGATTTATATACAAGGCACTATATCAATGGATTGTGTTAATGTTGGGACGTGACATTCGTTCATTGAATTACTATAATGGCATGACTTCATCAACTGCTACGGAACTAACTATATATACAAAAACAGTATAACATTATGTGGTTATTTGAAATCAATAGTTCCTACAGAAATAACTATGCAACAACATTTCATATGGCTGAAAAACGTAATCTAATATGCTAACGTAATTTGGTCGAATTTCTCCAGATAAGGCAAGACGAATTCTTTAAAAAGTTTATAATTAATTAAAGAAATATGATGACAGGAAATTCACTTTTATACAAATGCTAGTAATCGTCAGTATACAGAATGCTGGCGTCTATATATAGGCTATCAGCCCAAACCAGCTATATTGCTATTCTGGTGTGACTATGTAATAATATTTCAATAGATTTGATACCATCTTCTTACACTATGGCACACTATTAAAAATAAACAGGCACTCATGAACACATAGTTAATAAATAACTTCAAGTACACATAACATAAATATAGCTGTCAACTGTATGTTCCGCTTCATTCGCTATAACGACGTCATTGGTATACCTTCCTGAAACCAATGATAAATCTGATCTAAAGAAAGGATTATATTATGAATTTCACATTTAAAGCAATTTAGATTGGATCATTTGATCGGAAGAAGATCATATGGATATCAAGTTTACTTTAATATTTGATATTAATAAGACTGTAAATTTACTATAGGCAATAACATAGCGCACAGAGTACTGTGTAACGGTGGATGGTGCGCTCTACAAATGCCTATACTATTATTATTATTATTATTATTAACGTTTTATAAAATGACAAATACGGTATATTTCATAATATGATATTGTGGTATATATCTGGCAGCAATTAACTACTGCAAAGTGAAATGGGTGGACTTACAACGCTCCTATAAGTCTTTACGCCGTCGATCTCGTGCAATACTGGCAGGTCATCGTGGTTGGTTTCCTCTTCAAACAATGCATTGCTGTAGGTGAACTCGCCAGACATCGCCCTGTTGGCATCTGTGAACGAGAGAGACATCCATTACTCCATCAGTGACCAAGAATGTGACAAATAACGTTACCTGGGCCCTCCTATACGGAAGTCGATGGTAACCTTAATTCCAACCTTAGCTATAGACTACACCATTGATAACTTTGAGTCATGTTGTTTCGTACAGAAGGGCTCCGGAGATTTTAGGATCATTAATGATATCTATAAATCAATATAGGGCCTACTGTAGGCTTACTTATAGTCTTATCATTTATTGCACTGTCAGTTATGGAGTGTGTAGTTCACTTTACTACATGTTTGTCATTTGGACATTGGTAGCATAAAATATAAGTTAGATTACTACATGTATATTAATTATGGTTAGGAAACTAGTGTTAATAATAACACAGCCATAGTAGACTTTTCTTTTAAAGAAACGTATTCATTTTCATTGCTCCCACCGTCTATAAGATTTACGGTTTCATCCGTAGTTGACAACTGCTGTTTTGGGACCGGATTACCCTCGATTTGAACCACCACTTCCTGTTCCACGTGGTCGCATGACAAGGAGCTCTCGCTGTCTGTGCGCATGATCGGGCCTCGGGCCTGCGAGGGTTGTTCTTGTGCATTATTAACATCACTAACATCACAATTCACACTCATATCTTCATGGCTTATTGGAATATCCGTTCTCGGTTCTTCCATCATCACTTCCGGTGAAGCTTCAATATTGTTTTGATTCACTGTACACTGATTGGTTGATTTTATCACGTGGTTCGCATTTTCTTCCTCAGCTTTATTACAAGTAACATTTGGGATGTGTCCATTAGAAACTGGAACTGCAAAAAAAAAACACATATATTTATATTAATACAGATAATATATGTAAATAAAGTTTTAAGATGGTTGTCCGCCATTTGACACAGTATTTCAGCGTTATTACTGCGATCTGTTTCTGTTGTGGTGAGACTCCCCAATACTTTGTGTAACACGAGTCTTGATTGATACATATTAAATACCTTTAGTTTTCCCAGTTCACTTTCAAACGCGAGTATTAGTCATATAATTTTGTTGATCACGTGACATTATTCACGTGCATTTCTATCTTGCACGCACAAATACCACGTGTTGTAGTGGTATTGTAATAGAACCAAATAGGGTTGATTCTATGACAAACACCAACAGCATAATCTAACCTTTGTGACTGGTGTCTTTGTCCATGTCACTTTTTCGCCCTGTCTGTAACTGTCTTTCGTCTACGGTGTACGTATGTATTTTCTTCTCCAAGTCACGCATTTGTACCTACAAAAACAGTTAACATTATAAATATGTGGAAAACTAAAACAAAATAATGCAAACTGAGTACATCTGACAAGCTGTTAATCCATTCGAACTATGATGAATATACTAGATTATGTTTTTTGTTATTTTGTTTAAAGTTTAAAGTCGCTTTCAAGATTATTTCACTTATATCAAGACTTGTCAGTTTAGGGCAGGAGGAAACCCACAACATCCGTAGCTCTGAATGTTGCAGTAAACCTGCGAGCACCAGCTGGTAATGACAAGACCAAGAATGATAACTGCATTGTCACTCTACAGACATCGCATCCTATCACTATCGCGTCAAAGGCATTCATATTCAGGTTTTGGCAAACATAAGACACCATCAAGTTTAACATACATAACATCTAAT
This sequence comes from Lepetodrilus schrolli, assembly GCA_032361225.1. NCBI lineage: Eukaryota > Metazoa > Mollusca > Gastropoda > Lepetellida > Lepetodrilidae > Lepetodrilus > Lepetodrilus schrolli. Next base: position 5,712 of record JAUTBT010061353.1, on the reverse strand, counting down.
GGAACCATTTGGAAACCATGTGCGTTTGTCAGGTGCAATATCCCATGGGTAATCGGAAGCTTTGACTGTCCACTTGTATAAGCTCTAAGTTTGGAATCTGACCACTCCTCAATTAATACCCTACCTGCTGTTTGTCCAGCCTGGACTGCATATCGCGACACCTGTCCTCCAACTTGTGCTTAGCGGTCTGCCACACTTCCAACTCCTTGGTCATCTCCCTCTTGCAATCCTTGGCCCGAACTGCAACAGAGGGAAGTAACCATGATAAAACAAGGCAACTAAATATCCTACCTTAGATACTAGTATTTACCATAATACTAATAGTTGTTTTCACAGTCGCCTTCCAGCGTTGCTGATTTCGGCAGTAATACTAGTATTTATTAAATAGGCCTATATATACACACACATTTCAAAGCGGGTGGTAGCCAGTGGTAGAACAGTTGGACTTCGGAGCCAAGGTTCCAGGTTCAAATCCCGCCCAATCCAAATAAAACCCACACATTTCAACTTCATTGCTAAGAAAACCTTGAAGATCCTTATGCGTTTCTCGTATACTCAATTGGATGCCATTGTTCATTGATACATGATTAATAGTAACATCTAGCGTTTCTTAGCTTATTCTTGTTGTAATGTAATTTAGTTGTAACGTTAATCAAACACAGTTACGGACAAGGGAAACCACTGACGTACTATTGCACACATAAGGGACCCGCCATAGCCTCAATATGATAATGTAGGTGGCGGCTTCAAGGAACGGTAACTCTTCCTCTTCTACTGTGAACACCACCTCCAGAGCAAATGTTCCTAGAACGATCAGAGCATCAGCCACCTGGAACAGAAAGATAAAGATTCGAAACCAACAGTTGAGTTTGGTTTTACTGCAGTGACAATATTACCATCTAGATTTGTCAATTGCTGGTGAACCCACATTTTATTATATGTATTTTCCATGTGGATTTTCTTGATAATAGAGTACAGAATGAAGTCTAAATAATAATAGTAACCATAATACTGTAGCTATCAGTAATGGTAATATATATTTGAGTTATGGAGTTGATTCGCCTCTTCTGTGTGATATCGTTGTTATGAGCATATTGTAGGAATGCTTCCATGACTGAAGTCTCCCGTTCAGATGTTCACAACTTTCAAAGCCATGCCGTAAATATTGCGAAAAGCAATGCATCATTCAACTTACCTGGAAGATCTTTAAAAAGAACGATTTCCCTTTGACAAGTATCTTCAACATGATCTAAAATAGATGGGAAATAACTGCATATGGAGCATAGCAATTGAACACACCCACTCACCAAATCCAGAGAAGAATTTACAAATATAAGATGCACATGTTTAGGGTAAGATGAAACCCGCAACACTCGTAGCACTGAATGTTGCAATAAACATGCGAGCACGGGTTCGTACTAACAGACCATTGTGCTAGTATTAGTCGTACTGCTATTAATTACATACGTTTATAGTTCACTCCACTCACCTCTAACAGAAATATTGACGCTATGGCAAGACTAATGTAATGAAAGACAAGATGGGCGGTCTCAAGAGGTTCGATGCTGGTCGAGTCGCTTGTCCCTTGGTTCGTGGGGCTTCCTGTGGAATTGACATCGATTTGTGACGTGTTGACGGAAACACCTCCGCCATTAGTGCCGCTACGGTATCCATTGTTTTCAGGCACTTGAAAAACAACAATAATAGTTCCAATTAATATATGGGTTGGATAATGTATCGACTATATATATAATGGATGGCATAATATATCAAATTAAGGCAAAACCTAAAAAGATATCAATGAAAATATCGTGAAAACGTTGATTCACCCCAAAAGTTAGATATTTTCTTGTATTCTGTGAACCATATCTGTTATCACCTGGGGGAATGCATAATTTTAAAGTGGTGCATATATTTCTTTTTGCGTTTCTAACCCCCACCATATTTGATCACCAAAGCTCGGCAATGGCCTTCATTCTTTTCCAAATACCATACCATTTAAATAGATGCATGTAATCATAAATCTAAAGTTGCCAAATAGCATTATATTCCACATAAAACGTTATACTGGGTAATTGCAAAGGTATATTACTAAGCATCTGTCAATTTATTACGAATACGACATCGTATTGACAATTTGACACTGTACTTTATGAAACATCACCGTATCCCATACACAGTATACAGCTGATGTTTCCATTGTAATTTCATAGAAGATAAAGATAAACAAATACAGGGGCCCTTCAGCGATTATTTAATCTCTATAGTGACGCAGAGACAACGCGTGAGTTACACCTGGTGATTTCAAGAAAGCCTTCTCTCGTTCTTATTGCTTTTGGCTGTCATTACGCCCGTCAATAATAGTATTATTATTGACATTCCCGCCTTTAAGTAGATAATTTACAATACAATGATTATTGGCGCTGTTGTTTTACACAAACAGTTTCTGGTAGTTGACTAAACAAACAGTGGCTGGTAATTGATCTACGTGTAGATGACTACAGAAACTATGCATTGATAAAATAGGGACGTATTTATAGATTATATCAACAAGATCTGCATGTGACTTGTTTATCACAGTGTTTACATCGTGACTTGATCATGGGTGTAGTCCAAATTATAAGAAGGTTTATCATGATAACTAATACTTGATATAAGGTTGGTGGGGAGGCAGTATTATATGTTAGCGGTTTAAATATTCTTTCTGCTTCCATATTCAGCTAAAATAGAAATACATATTCATAAAAATAGAATTTGTAAATTATTTATGTTAATTAATCTCAAATTGCATCATTCAACAATAATTTTCGGCGTCAGTGAGTATAATATTTATCGAAAACATAGATATATTATTGCATCTATCATATCTTACCTTGTACAATATGCAAGTTGATGAGTAGTTCACCCGTTATAGCGAGAACGGATACCAGTGTGAGCGTAATAACGCAGCTCTCTAATTGGACGCTGTAGAGGCCTTCTCTGAAGCGAGCCATGCATCCACCCCTGCAAGAGAAAAAACACTGTATGAAAACATTGGCATATATCCTGGCAGACATTTGACAGGTTATGGTCCTGTTGCAATGGCTCCCAACGTCGGGAAGAGTAGAATTTGTTCCAGTGACACCATCCTGTTTCATGCCTGAAAATGGTGACTTCTTGTACGTGACAGTCAGTTTTAATGCATCATTTTAGAATTGTGAATGATGTTCGAATAATATTCGCACGCTAATTATAGCGTATAGAACATAAAGCAAAATAATATTTAATATACAAAATTATATATAATAAATTCTAACAAATATTTCAGTGTAAGCATGCATTGTCAATACAAGTTAAGCAGAAAGGACTTCATTTATAGTGTACGTCATATAATGTAATTAATAGTGTACTTCATTGTGTAATCACTCTACTTCCTACATTTTACACCGTATCTATTGTATATCTCACATTTGCATCTGATGTGAACAACGTAGCGAGCAGTCGTATTAATTAACCCAATCAACAACCTGTAGATCAATAGCTTATCTATAAAATACACGCAATGGCGTGCGATATCCTGAGTTAATCAGAATCATTGCATTACAGAACATATCTGGTTTTCAGCAGGAAGATGGTTAACGATGGTTATTGGGCACGTGGAGAACCGTCGGACTTCGTGGCTAAAGATATCTGGTTCGAACCCGTCATGGGGTCACGGAATGAATGTCCAAGTTTCCTGTAAGATACGGTAGTGGATGAAGGCGATATGTGCAGTGCAGGAGTGCAGGTATAGGTAGCATCGTTGGTATCATGCTTGGATGAAGTAATCTTGAAAGCGGTTTTTGCCCATGTAGAATTTCGTTGTACCGGAAGTACTAAATGTACGGAGGTTTGGGGACCACCTATAATGATGGTGTGAGGGAACATGTATATTATAAAAAAACAAGACTGTCATCATGCTCCCGCGGTCATGCTATCGGCGGACTACATTGACCTGAGCAAGGGCCAAAGGACAGCACACAACATCAGATCACAGGACACATGGAGACTTCTAAAAGTGCTTTCCTAATATGAAACGAGCGTAGTGAAATTGATCCGAAGTTGGACAATTATTGATCCGAAGTTGGACAATTATTGATCCGAAGTTGGACAGTTATTGATCCGAAGTTGGACAATTATTGATCCTAGTTTCCATCCTTATAAATACCACGTGTAACTATGAGTTATTCATCAGTAAGTGCCAACATTGACACATGTGCAGAAAGCATGGCCACTGGTCTTGATCCATAGATGCAACCGATAAACGAACTCAAACGAAGCTCGGAGTTATACCCTTCCCTGGGGGAGATGCCGTATAGTAAACTCGATATCGTTTCACGAAGCTCTTGTATCCATTAAGAAAGTAAGACCGTAGCGCTCTCGTACCTATTTTGTTCGCTGATCACTACGAGGGTTCTACATAGGTCTTAGCGTATACGACTGCTTGTGCTTCGCGAATAGATAGACAATAGATACCTCCGCTCACCGTTAAACTTCATGCAATGTTCATGTCGCTTGCAAATCATCACTGAAAGCCAGCGAAGACTTTTACTTGAACTATTAAGTGTCTCAAATTGTAAATGCGTATTTACCAGCGATTTCAGGCTTGCGCACTTTCCTTTCTTACGTAGGGCCTAACAATTGGAACAGTTTACAATTCAATTATTATACGAAGCCGTAAGTATGCAATAAGTATTATTTCCGGAAGACGTTATCTGTCCGGTGCGGTAGTTTCCGTACACATAGATGCATGTGGTGTTAGAAAAAACTTCAAATGTGTAGTCAATGTAAGAAGTAGATCTATGTACGTTGTACAGTTTTAATTCCGCATCAGCACGTGACGTTCTTCCTATCCTATCCTTATTCATGAAATGTCCACTCACTTCAAATCCCAACTCACTTGTCCAGTAAGGTATCCTGGCCCATGTATTTTCTCCTATCCATGTGCTATGATTTAGCACCCTACAGTGTATGCACAATACTTCTCTGGTTTAAACACGGCTCGTCTATCACTTCGCATTAGGGGCGTTGACGTGATATTAGTGGTTATCACCACGTGGAACATTCATTGATCACGTCTTCCTGGAAATGTGTAATCTTTCAGAGAAAGCTTATTAGGTGTTCAATTATGATACGAATAGCAGCTGCATACATTTAATAATGATAATAAATAATTAAAATATAATAAAGGGCATATAATAATAATCTCTTATCCACGCTCGAAAACATGTTCAGGCCACAGCATATCGAACGATTGAATTTTGAGCTAACATGGTTATTATCACAATACTATATTAAACGTAATTATAACAACACGAAGTGAGTCTTACTGTTATCAGAACCTGTTTTATTTATGCACCAATATCTAACACCAATATATAAAGGTTCCAGTTGATAAAGTCATATATGTTTACAGTGTTACAAATTCAATGTTACTAAATGTATTTATGCCAGTATTAATCGTAATGAAAGTGAGATAACAGTTGTTATATATAGAGGATCTAACATGAGTAGTAATATAATACTGAATTTATTAAACGAGTTGGCAAAACGGATATTATGCTCGGCAGAGCCTCGCATAATGTCAGTTTTGTCAACGAGTTTAAAAATTCAGTAATAATATATGAACACGAATGTGAGATTCTATCACATAACTGTAGAAACTATTGTAATATCGATTTTCAGTCACAAACA
>JAUTBT010061342.1:0-14706 GCA_032361225.1 Lepetodrilus schrolli | reverse complement strand
AACTGCATTGCCACTCTACAGACATCGCATCCTATCAATATCGCGTCACAAAGGTAACTTTCGCGAACATTGATGCCTGCGGAATTTGAACCTGGAACCTTTGGCTCCGAAGTCCAACGTTCTATCACTGCGCTACCACTCGTCCCTCAATAACGGTATTTATATCCAGGCAGTGTATCCTGGAGTGAGCTAGAGCCTTTTTAGTGAGACCCTGGTAGTTACTAATGAGAAATTAATGCTATTTTATGTAGCATACTTAAATGCATTCAGTAAGTAAACGACAAGATGAACTAAACAGGAGTTAATGCCATTTAATATCGTTATCATGCGGCGAATAAGAACAGGACTAGTCAGCGCAGACTACCCAGAAGATAATTCTAGTTTAAGTAGTCCTCACAGCCTGGACCAGTGATAGGGTCGACTACTCAAACGGTAATGGTGTTTTATGTAGTACAGCCTATACAATGCCGTGCACTTTCAGTGAGATAACGATAGGGTAGACGGCACAGGACTTAACATCTACTTTCATATAGCAAATAGTTTCAGTGAGAGGAGAACTGTACGGATAATGCTGAACGACTGATTGCACGTGGTGAGAGGATGTCTGTATACGTAGCATGGCCGGTGGAGCTCTCGAAAAATAAGAGTGATGAAAGTGCAGTGGCTTTACAGACACGGGAATAAATCCATTTCCGCAAATTCAACTTCTCCCTTGCGGCCGTGGCATTGTAGGGCAAGATTGCAACGCGGAACATTTTGCTTGGTATTCATGAAGAACGTCCTAAATCAAAAATATGTACTGTATACATTTTCAATCTTCACAGAGAACCTATGAATTGAAACGGATTGGTATAATGCTGTATGAACTTATCTACGGTATTTACAGTGCATATATAGTACGGTGGCTTCCTCATGCGGAAGACACGATCTTGCTTGAAGTATCTACTTTCATTTAATAGTCAAACCCATTCAAATAAACATGTAGTGGCCATAATGGACACTGCACTATATAGAATCGCGTGATCACTCACTCTATCGCGTCGCTTTGTTACGTAGCGTTATCTCATCTTGGGTTGCGCTGACTCCCTATCGCGTTGTCTTATCGCTCTACCGCGTAACAAAAAACTTCGAGAGTGCGTTACCATCTCTGCCATTTCAATTATTGACCTATAGATACTAAGCCCGTTCACGGTAGGATCGTTAAAGTTATACTACGTGTCTGTCAATACTGGCACAACCGGATTCATGTCTTTCAAACTACTGTTAGTACCCATTGCTTGCATGCCAGCCAATGCACGTGAAGATCGAATATATAGCTACATTTTATAAAACTGAAAGTAGACTTCCTTTCCAATTCACATATCTGTTAGTGCCTATTGCTTGTTTGGTATCGAATGCACGTTTAGATCGCACAGCTACATTGTATAAAACAGAAAGTACAGACTTTCCATTTCCTGTCCTGCATTGGACGTCAAACTATATCTATGACTGATGGTTCTATCAAGGTGGATACATCCCGAGGGCTTCGAGGCATCATTTTCTTAGGGAACTCATGTCAGATTCTCGGAATGGGACAAGGGGGGAGAAACTCGGATAAGGACGAAGCTACTTTTAATTAGGAATTGCTACGCACGACATGCATGTCAACGAGAACGTACTACAGCAGGTGGTGGCACTTGTCAGATGTCATTATATTCTCGACAGGATCGGAGAAGAACGAAGCTCCCAACTGAGCCTTCAGGAAAAGTGGCAAAAAATACAGAGTTAGCGTCACGTCCAATAACAGTCACCTGATAGGAAAGCACAGAGAAAGTGTCCTTTTTGGCAACTCTTCCAGAATCGGTACGATTCAAAAATGCACTGTACAACAGAGCAGTAGCTAGATCCTTGCCACTATGTTTGATATATGTGAAACAATTCAAAGTATACTTATTAAAACTATTAAATGTTTCTAATTTTATTAAACATAAAATGTACGACAGTGAAGGTGAGCGTACATCTCAACTAGTTTATCTTATTGGTTGTTCACATAGAAATACGAGAAACCACTCAAATGACAGCTATATTGTTGTACGTGTTACGATCTCGGATTAAGTCATGTTTAGTCTACGATGAATTTACAAAATAGTTTAAGTGTGATTTACAATCTTGAACTATCCATTAGCATAGCTAGACAGTTAAACATTCATCGTATGTCTTGCATTATTCAGCAACATGAATGACAACACTGGCAAAGGATACCACGTGGGTGAGCGCAGGACAACATAGGGAATTGTATTTGCAGACAATAGTCTGAGGTCATCATTACTATGACCTATGGACATAGTGTTATTACAAACCTCAATAGTTAAGACGTAATTTTCTTTCTTGATAAACAGTTATCCTGAAATGCGATTTCGAAAGTAGATATATATATATTGACATCGTGCAGAATTAATTTACATCGAACTGTTCATATTGTAGCCTGAAGACAGATAAATGATATGTTATGTCCATTATAATCACTGTTTTTGATTTATCATCTTCTGTGAAATATCTGGATTTAGATCTACATATTAATATAATTATTATATGTTCATGGTATTAAAGATGAAGAACTTGTCAAGCCAAATGGGACAGCCAAGTCCATAATAAATTGCATCATCGTCAGCCTATAATCGGTTTAACTCCCTTGTCGGGTGTATATTGTCGTCAGGACGAAACTGTCCTGCGACGATGCCGCATAGGCCATACATTTTATACATATTAATATATTTTAAAAGGCGAGGATAGACCTCTATGCGTTGGGTGTGACGAGGACCTCACGGTCAGGCGTATCTTGCTTAACTGTGTGGACTTTGCAACTCAGCGTGCCGAGTTTTATTCTTCGCCTAATCTCCAACATTTATGTACCCAGGTTCCTGCGCACCTTATTTTATCCTTTTAAAAGGAAATTCGACTTTACGAAAAGTTTTAAATCATACACTTTCCTGTCTATTTATCAATGTTCTAAATCACCATTTCTATTCTATTTTAAACACTTTTTGGCATGGTATTTCATGCTTATTTTCTTTTCTTGCATCCGTAGTTATTTTATTTTATTAAATAACATTGTAGTCGCGTATGGGTGAAATATTCCCACTGCGACGTAAAGCACTTAGTATCATTTAGTATCGATATAATAAATTGACATCCCGATTTCTGGTCAATATCAAAACAATAATATGTAGCATCATTATCAATGGAAAACACATTTAAGCCAAAAATATATTAATAATGTATGTCTGTGTTCAATCAATCCGATCTTTCTGTAATAGAATCACTCACAACCAACACATTATATCCCACGAGATGGAAAACTGAAAATGGTTGATTGTAGAGTGATAGCATCCGGAAATGTTCTCAATACGAAGTATATATTAGTATGAATTATTACAACATTATAAATTTAGTGTATGTTCACAAAGCGTTGAAAGGATATACCTTCTTTCACGATGGCATCTATTCTGGAACCAAGCCAATGGAAATCTTGAATGACGTTACATCAAAATATCAACAGTAGATTATGGAAATATATATTTCCGGTCGATTTCCGGCTTCATCAAACATACATAATTGTGGTATTTCAGGATGAACTTACCTTGAGAAGAGGTCAATGTTGAAGAAGACGTACTCTCCGTTGTCGAAGTTGAGCTCGTGTGCTTTGATCATAATGTCCCTGACGGTGTCGGGAGACGCGCACAGAACCACGACTGTGAAAGACAAGAAAAAACCCATTGCTTAATATTTATATTACTATTATTAATTCCATTGCACACATATGTTTATAGCCACAAACAAACAAACACACACACACACACACACACACACACACACACACACACACAAATACTTAGCTATATACATAATATACATTCTCATATTTATACACACACAAACATTTGTAATAAACTAAAGACAAGTAGATCATTCATTTATTCACTTCTCACGTATTATTACCTCTGGATCGATGCTGTAGTGTTAATGTATGCATTAATGGCATATGACTTACTGTTTGATATTAATCTCTTAACATTAACACTAGAAATCTGATAAACGTGCAGTTAGGATGCCTCAAGAAAGGTTGCCGACAGCAACCGATACATTATCAATTCCAAATCAAGCTTTCCTCCTCTATTGTTTCTATTGGCTGATGTTGGTATTGGCTGATGTTGGTAATGGCTGATGTTGGTAATGGCTGATGTTGGTATTGGCTGATGTTGGTATTGGCTGATGTTGGTATTGGCTGATGTTGGTAATGGCTGATGTTGGTAATGGCTGATGTTGGTAATGGCTGATGTTGGTAACTATACGAATGGCAACATCAACTGTTACTGTAAAGAAGCAGTGGTAGCACTGGTATTGGTTTGGACCTTGGTACTAACACTGCCATGAGTAGTAGATGCTTCAATGCGTCCGTGACCGCTTTAAATGTATTACTGTGTAAAAAACCCAGATCTTCTCTAGTTGAAACCCACAGCCTAGAAATCAAATACAGCTGTCCAAGTTTAAAACAAAACTAATTATGTGCTTCGTAGATGAAATGTGAGTTTATTTATATTCGAATTAAATTCTTGTATTCAAATATACTCCTGATATTGACAATGAACCATTACATTCATTAATTACATTCTTCCAGTGATTGAATTGTTACAGCTATTTATGGAATATTCTCTTAAATATTCTTTGGGTACCAATGGAACATTACGTACGGTATTGACACGTGGTGGATATCTACTGTGTAATAACGATTCCATAATCAACAGTGTTGATTACGTATTTTTGTGTTTCTCGAGGTTAGGTGAACGGTACAAGTTTTAGACTGATAGCTCACCCTCTCGATAAGCTGTTTGTGGCAGCTTTCAATAGTTTATTAAATTAAAATGATTATATTAAATAATTAGAATAACCCACTCTATACGAGTGGTTACGGAAAATATGTCTCTCGTGAAATTAATGTTAAAAGCTCGGAACTGTGAACATCACTTTCACTCGGGACATATTTTCCGTACTCACTCGTATCTCGTGGGTTATTCTCTAATTGATCCACTTATCAAAGGGAAATCATAGGTACAGATAATAAATTAGTGTATCCCTTCAAGTATATGATAGTCATTTCAATTTATGTAATCGCCAACTCTCAACACAACCTTTAAGTCTACGATAGTCATTGGCCAATTCAGGTAATCGCCCAACTGCCAACACAACCTTTAAGTCTACGATAGTCATTGGCCAATTCAGGTAATCGCCAACTCCCAACACAACCTTTAAGTCTACGATAGTCATTGGCCAATTCAGGTAATCGCCAACTCCCAACATAACCTTTAAGTCTACGATAGTCATTACCAAAGTAATCCCCATCCTCCGTAGACTTCCAGTTGTCATTAGCTGCCATTACCTTGTCGTGAGTGGCGTGTTTATCTATGATAGAGGGTGTCAATTACAGATAGTGTCTGATGGTAATGGCACTTACGGACAATCAAGTCACGTGATCAGTTCCAACTGACAGGCAGGGTTCCAAAACTTGAAATACAACGCTGTAAATAATCTGATCATAATCTCTGACTGACTCTGGAACAAGCTTGCGGAATGGCCTCGCTGATAACTAATGGTGCGCTGTCGGGAAATAGTTTTACTAACTGTAAAGGTCGTTAGATCGAGATACCGTTAACAGTAGGCCCTACGATATAAGTCATTATTACTCTGTTTAACTCTGCCCATGCTATAGGCAACAGAAGATGCCCTAAAGAGTTGTGCATGTGCCAAATCCAGCAGTGAGAGGGTTATAAGCACCATGCTGTATTCTCTGGTCAAGATCAACGGAACCCTCGTGTTAAGCGTGGTGGACATACGTGCGCACTGGTCATTTTGTTATGCTACTTATCTATCACAAGTACTTGCCTTTCTAACTGCTCTACTTGGGATTATTTCCGCCTTATGCAAATATGATCTGGTTGTTTTAAGATCGTTAATTGCGCCCACTTTATAAAGCATTTAGGGAAATCAAAATAAATGCAATTTTCCATCTGGAATAATACATTAATCGGAGAAGAAAAAAGTTAAGCATTCAACGTGCTTCTTTTGCACTTCAGTGATATTAATGGCAAGACAAATCTAATAACCATTACACTCCATATTCTCCAGGCAATCTGACTCTTGTGTGGTGTTCTTATAGTTTGAATATGCCTGGAAACGATCAACATTGTCCGTACAATCATAAACAAAGAACGTAGCTCTAAAACTTCAGAAAGCTCAAACCTTGAACTTAAAGGCCAATAAGTGCGATATGACAGTGGACGGCCGTAAACGGAATATAAGCATGTGAAACAAGATTTCATTTGTTTGAATCAAAACTTGTTAAATTCATTTCAATTCAACATTCCGTGATGTATTATTCAAACAGGTGTTATTCCCAGAACAAAATCATGTAAGCGTCTTCATACTTTGATCATTATAGTTCATGACAAAAGTACACTTCCTTACACTATCTATATCTAAATCGATTTGCAGTTCGTATATTACCATGTGCCTTAACATTTGAAACATATAGCATAATGTGATGTTTTTCATTTTATGTATGTGATTTAGGACATATGATTATACATAACAAACAACAAAGCAGATAATATATGTTTCATATCAAAGTAAACTCGTAATACTATTAATGCCACTATTACCAAAATAGCTCACCAAATTATTAATGTTAAAGTCAGACTGGCCCATTTTCGTTGAAATTCAGAAAGTTCATGAACATAATTACTACTGGAGCTTTGGGATTAATTTCAATCATTGTGAAATGCCATTTTCATGGATTAAATCCTAATTTGTCTGTCTGATATAACAGCATACACAGCCCAGTATAATCGCTAGGAAATTACGAATATACTAATGACAGGCTTCTCATGAGATTTACGCTTCATCTGATATTGGGAAATGTGCCACCCGAAATATCATGAAATAGAAGAGCCGATGGCGATATAATTTGTCCAGAAAGAAAATGTAGATCAGCTACTGAATGACCGCGAGAAAATAGACTAATAATGATATCTAGCCAGGGAAAAGCTGGACCTGTGCTAAGTAGCGAAGGAAACAATAAGATTACGGTATCTTTCATCTGTAAAGGACAACGCGGGGTTTATGTGCCATTTAGTAAGGTATGGATGAGCCACTAATGAACTCGTAGGTGGTACAGTTCTAAACGGACACTGACAGATATTAATTGCACCTCAAAGCCATCATTTGGTTTTACTATATGACCAGCACTAGCCATGGCATACAGTGCGATACACATAACACATGTATTTCCCGTTTGGTAACAGATCGGATGCATGGTTAACACCATCACAGAAACATTTGTATTATTTATCATGATCACCGAGGTACAGAAGTGTCGCCGATTGCATCTGTTTGATTTCCGTACGCCGGAGGTTACACAGTTACATCTGAAAACTGATTGAACGTAGAAAGCTTTTCGCATATTTCCCACACGCGGTTATCACGAGGGTTAGTATTGAATATTACATATATCAGGAACTTATCTTCCTGGCTTAGTACAGAACACGCAGCTATAGGCGTGAGGTTTTCAACCATATCTACGATATCTGCTATGTTTAGTCTCAATACTATGTTATTTTATAAACAATCCATTTATAATATGTTTCTTTCCTTTGATGACTAATTGATTTTGCTTTCTTTTGAAATCTAAATTATTATTTGATCATTATTGGATACAAACAACGTTACAGAGTTGATAACTTCCAACTTAATTTACAAGAAGGCAATTCGGAATTACACGGGGAATCTATAGACCATTAGAGAAATTATACTTATGGACAGCGCTCCAGTTAACCTATATTTAAATATGAGTCACCATGGGAGTCTGTCAGTTGGTATTGCCAAAATTGATTGTGAGAATATTTCGACATTATCTCAATCACGCCTCACAAATTCATATATGCTGTGTTGTAAAGATCAAATCTTTCGAGAATCGGTCTATGTAACTAAATTTAGTTACTAGAATTGGTCAATTTAACTTCCTACCTCAGTCTCTGGATGAAAAATGTATGAGTAATTCCAAACTAAATAATGATAAACCAAGGGCTCTATATTCGCTGTGTTTAGGAGAATGTTCCAAAAATCCCTTGCGCCATGTAGCAGGCAAGGAATACAAATTGTCTTTTTGTTAAGGAATGGATGCATCTGACACATACATTAGTAATGTTCTCATCGTTTTGATATCTTTTGAACACAGACACTTTTCTAGTGTTATCTTGACCATACCCATAAACAATATGATTATCCATGATAGTACTCCCGTAAGAAAATTCAATGAAGTCTACCATTGGCCAAGTCTCATTCAACGAATATCACAAGGGAGAGTTGTTCGCGAAAATTACCTTTCTGACGCGATATTGATAGGATGCGCTGTCTGTAGAGTGGCAATGCAGTTATCATCCTTGGTCTTGTCAGTACCAGCCGGTACTCGCAGATTTCCTGCAACATTCAGTGCTACGGATGTTGTGGGTTTCCTCCTGTCCTAAACTGACAAGTCGTTATATAAGTGAAAGAATCTTGAAAGCGATTCTAAACCCCAATTCCAAAAAACAAAGAAGATCAAACCTGTCGCAGGTTCTCCTCCAACCTTAAAACTGATCACTGAAGCACTGTAACACCAACCAGCTCTCTCACTGTAAGTATCTAAATCTTGCCCGAGTTCCACAAAGGGAGAGGGGCCTAAATGAGTGCGTACACAATGCTTTTAGTATATAGTAGGAAATGACGAAAACCACGATTTATGTCCAGACTACAGGTACGACCCTTTTGCATGATGCAGGCCTGGAGCATTAATGAGAACACAAAAGGATATGCACAATCCACCAGATGTCCATGGTGCCGTACAGCTTGTCAGAGTTGTCAGGAAAGCTGTCGATGCCCTTCACCACCAACAAAGACAGCTGAGCTGCCTCAACGTTCTTCATCGTCTCTGCAATTAAAACGGTCAAAATGAAAGACGGATCAGGAGAGAAAGGTCAATTATGTTAGTCTCTCTCTCTCTCTCCTCTATCTCTGCCTCCCTCCTGCTGTCTTTCTTTACCTCTCTCATATACACATACAAACAAATTCACAATTCACTGTGCTTCTTCCTATTGTAGTCATACAATCTCTGTAAGATTTGAATGTGGTGGTGGTCAACAATCCATGGTAACAGAAGTCATGACGTGTCTTGGAGGTTGACCGAGCTCTCACTGACCCAGAAACACTCTGCATCTCTTTGCTTCCTTGTCTTGACTGTGCTTCTCTGGCCATGCCAACAGCACCGTGTTGTGACGCAGCATCCCCAGGCCTGCATTCTGAATGCTAACAATAAAATAACGGATAAACATAAATTGTAAGTAACATTAAACTATACTGAGAGTAGGTCTGTGATACAAGATGCTCCTACTGGTCTCGGCAAGATGGGTTACCCCTTTTTCTCATTCCGTAAAGCATTGGACTCGCAATCCAGCTCTCCAGCTCCATGAGACACTGTGAGACACATGCGTCCCCAGGAGGGACCAGTCTGCCGAAATCAGCTAAGCTGGAAGGCGACTGTCAAAGCAGTAAACCCCACCACCACCACCCCTCCCCAGGGAAAGTTAGAACTCCGAGCTTTGGTTGACTACGTTTCACCTGGCCTAGGCAAGATGGATGGACAGCTGCCACGTGTATCAATAACTGATGAGGATATCCTAGCACTACATGTAGCATTTACCATTTCCGTGAGAACGTACCAAAGTTTTCTTCTCCTTGTTCGCGCCATGCTCGAGTAGGAACTTCACAGTGTCAGGTTTATTTCGCTCTGCAGCCAGGTGTAGTGCCATTGTGCCGAGCTGGAACAATTCCTGGTTAATTCTATGTACTGTTTTAAATATGCAGCCTACAATTTAAACAGTTTTCCCCTTCATTTCATTTGTTATAAGTGAAAGAATCTTGAAAGCGGCTCAAAATCCCAATTAAACAAATAATAAAATGTACGCTGCGTCTCAGTAACGTTTGTAACACAGCACTGGGCCTGTTTTAGAGGATCAGGACCCGAGATTACGAAACAGATTTTTATTAGTAGAAGCTCATGCTCACTCAACCCGATGTTTTGTTCATTAATCCCCCACCCCCCAAATAATCAATTGAGCTTGAGCATGGAATGGTATTAAAAAACCTTCGTAATCACCACATCTGTGCGTTGCTCACCCCTCTGACCGCTGCGTTGACGTTCACTCCACCTTCCACCAACGTCTCCAAGACTCGCTGCCGTTCCTCTGCGTCCTCTATCAGCACCGCCTGGTGGATGGGGTACAGCCCGTCCTGAAACAACGCGCCAACCAAACGGTTGTTAGTCATTATGCTTTACATTTCATTGTCAAAGATGTTTCATGGCATTCTGTTCCCTCCATATTCCCTCCATTTAAAAATAATAATTTTCGACCTTTTTTGGGGGTAAAAAAAATCTTTAACCCTTTACCTGGCTACGTAAAACCCGTCGACATCATAGGGCTTACCTCCTACAGTGTTTCTGTAGCTGCGTCATTTTAAGCACTTGCACGCGTATTACGGAATAAATAACAGCATTCTAGCAGTTACTCCAAATTTGTATCATTCAAATACAAAAGGGCATGTATTTGAAACACGTGTGGTGAACTGATCTATCAGTCACTAGGCCTTAACGGAGGTGAACAAATCAACTGATTTCTCAGTCACTGGGCTTAAGGGGGTGAACTTTACAAATGATCTATCAGTCACTGGGTTTAAGGGGGTGAACGATTTTTTAAATCATTAAAAAATGGAGGGAAAATGCCATAAAAGTCGAACAAATTGCCACGGAACGTCTTTGACAAGGACGACGAGAGTCACAATTCCCCATAACGAGTTTCGATTCTGTGTAGTGGTATGATCGTTCTGTATAACCAGTGCCAATACTCTAGTCTATATTATACAGTCTCGTATAGTAAGTACATTTAATACGGGAGTCGAAGAGTTTTATTTCCCTATGTTTTTTATCCAAATGTCCATGAAAATAGTATAGGTTACTAGTAAATTGTGTATTGTCTACGTTTGAATATATGACATATTTTTGTCAATCTGTGCACACATTAAGAATATACACGAATTGTGTTAGGATCCGCATAGGATGTACATGTGCATCTACATTAAAAATATTAGTATGTTCTTCCTTTGTGCATGTTAAATTTAATTAACACATAAATCACGTATGCATTTGATAAATATAAAATAAAACAATCTAGGTGTGCACTAATTAAACTGAGACTGTGCAGTGATTACAAAATTGAACATTAATTTAAGACAGGGAGGTGGGTGAATTTATATACGGCGAGTTGAGTGAGTTATTGTTTTTCGCAAAGCGGGAATATTTCACCCACACACAACGAGTTTACATATGGAATTGTTAGTGTGTCGCAGGAAATTGTAAAATAAATACATAGTTATTACTCTTTTCGTAGTCTGTGTCACACCCTGTTCTCACATAAATACTCCTATTCAAAATATCCCCCTAGATCAGTTAAGCAAGTCTAGATTACCAATCAATATAGGTTATATATTATTGATTTACTGTAACCCTCTGAGTATGGATAGTCTACTCTTTTTGGAACAGAAAGTGTTATTAAATATATATTATTATCTCAAATGACTAATAATCTAACTGAAACATGTAAGCTAATAAGAATACAAGTATATTGCTTTATTACTCAGAAGCGAATTCTTTTAACATCAGTGAGTGAGTGATTATGGAGTTTAACGTCGCTGTGGGAATCTTTCACCAAATTGCGACGATTTCATATCAGAGAGATAAGACTCATACATGAAAAACATGACCCCCCAAAAAAAACGTAAAACCTGTATACAAATATAGCACGTATAAAGCATGGCATATGCATAGAAGGAAAGACAATACAATGCTAGACAAACCAAAGTGAATGTTTAACATTAACATTTTGTGTATGCAGTATGTTATTATATAAGTCACATTATTACGACGACGGTTTCGTGCACACTGTGGCTACAAAAATGTGGTTGGTTAATTGTCAATGTGCCGACGAGAACACTGAAAACAGCCATGCATATCGTAAAATACCAGATTGGGACTATTAGCATCGTTGTCTTGTGTATCTGGAACGTCTTCCTGCATAGTAGGTTCCGCCGAAATTCTAGACTCTTCTTCAATTACACTGTTCTAAAAACCATACATAAAATGTATAGGCCTATAGTTCTTAAGAATTTGTTGTCTAATTATCGTCAAATCTACGGATAATTATCTGGTGGCAAAATAAAATCTCAACATCATTATCTAGTTGTAATTTCTATTTCCTGGAAGCCGTTATAGGATGGAAATAATGTTGAAAGCTGACCTCCACACCAATTCAACCCATCTATTTCCTGGAAGGCTTTCAGTTGTACATGTACATCTATTGCTTGACATTACTAAGGTATCAGTATATTGTATCTGATTAAATACCTCCGAGACCATCCCTTAATTTAAACTGGCATGCCACGAAATGAGCGAAGCAATATTGATAGTGGGTCTTAAATCTAAATATTGATAGTGGGTCTTAAACCTAAATATTGATAGTGGATCTTAAACCTAAATATTGATAGTGGGTCTTAAATCTAAATATTGATAGTGGGTCTTAAACCTAAATATTGATAGTGGGTCTTAAATCTAAATATTAATAGTGGGTCTTAAACCTAAATATTGATAGTGGGTCTTAAACCTAAATATTTATAGTGGGTCTTAAACCTAAATATTTATAGTGGGTCTTAAACCTAAATATTGATAGTAGGTCTTAAACCTAAATATTGAAAAGAAAGTGAAAGTTCTTCACTATCAACGCCATCCTTAACACCCGTCAAATATTTGACGGGTGGCCGGGGTTTCGAAGATGTATCAACGCTTGGTAGACATTACCTCATTCGGTTTGTTGACATCTCCATCCGTGTCCCGAGTGTCTTCGAGAGTTTCCATCACCATAAGCTGCACGAAAACAAAGACTTGCAATATATAGTTTCGTATTATATAGAAAAAAAATGGAGGCATCCTGACATTAGCAATGTTTTGCGTCTACGTATATATGAGTTTACGGATGTGCGCGCATATACATTTAGTTACATGATCATTTTCTCAAATTTGTCAGTATGAAAAATACCATGAATGTAGTTTGGAGTTTCATTTGGAGACAATATGGATATTGTACATTAACTTTGCTGTGAAATTATATTTCAACCACAGCATTCAATACTGAAGGCTTCAAGAATAGAAACATGCTCTGGCAGTTACTTGTACATAATTTGTTACAATTTGATTGTACTGGTTGCAGTTACAAAAGATACTGACTACATTAATGACGTAACAACTTCTATTTATAATGTATAAATCGACCTCGTGACCTTTTCACCATTGAACTACATGTATTTATTTTACTTGTAGAGTCTGGCAGTATATTAATAATAATCATGCATGGTTTGCATATCGTACAATTTAGGATGTGTGTAAAATAATGTAGGTAAAATAATACAAACGACATCAAATGTTAGTTCTTCACATTATGTGTCAGTACGCAGCATGCACATAATAGAATGTAATTCTGCACTGTGAAATATTCCAAAGATGTGGTTAACGTTATATAATTATTATTTTGATATATCATCTACAAATTAATATAATTAACCTTCACTGTGCACTTGGTTGCATAGTAAATAATACACGTATTACAGAAATAAGCTTGCAAGCAAAATAATAATACATGTATTGTCATTCAGATGACATTCTAGCAATCTGATTGGTCGAGAGCCGATGTGTACCACACGGTATCGAAGTAGATTTATAGTCTTCATAATGTATTATTATGTTCATTCCGAGTATATAATATGGTCTTCGTGAAAAGTGAAAAGGATAATAATAATAATAATAATAATAATAATAATAATAATGATAATATTAATAGATCATACCAAACAATATCAGAGAAAGGGTTAATAGTTAACACTGTCAAATCAGTACATCTTTCGGTTCAAAGTAAGTAGTCTTGTAATCTAATAAATTACATAAAAATACTATACTATAAATACTAGGACAACTATACAGCTCGCGTATACCCCTTTCTAAATGAAAGGTATACTTCATTACATCAAATAAATGATTGGTTTACTTCATGGCACTTTCAGAAGTCACATGTAATAAAATGTATATTTAAAGATAGTAATTTCTACTATATATGTATGATCTCCCGACAGCCGTTACACCACTATACACACTCCCGGTATAAATGAGTTAGTAGATCGTATGTTCTACATGAGAATATCCGTACTTCTTTAATTAATAAATAGGTTCAATATATCGTACTTACTGGTATCTGATCCGACTTGACCCTGGTAAGAACCTTCACAATGTCGTTATAGTGATGCTCTGTTGCTAAAGTTAAAGAGTCTTTTCCGTCCTGCAATAAATGAAATAGCTGTTGATAGAATAGTTTGAACAGGATGTCAACTTAGACTATAGTTCATGTAAACTTGTAATATTATTGCAAGAATAATTTTACTTACAATCTATATATATATTTTAATTATTTATAAAGCAGTGGAACTGTTATACACGATTTCCTTGTTCATCAATGCGATACATACATCAGTATACTAAAA
>JAUTBT010061331.1:2500-14706 GCA_032361225.1 Lepetodrilus schrolli | reverse complement strand
CCCCCCCCCCCCCCCCCCCCCCCCCCCCCCCCCCCCCCCCCCCCCCCCCCCAGAGAGAGGCGGGACAGAGCTGTAGGATCATGTGACACTAACTTATCTCTCTGTATCTGGGTTGTAACTTGTACATTCTTGACTCTTAATTGTGGAGAGCAACAAATAGGGGGGACGGAGTCGCCTCCAGAGAAACAACAGTCTTTATCTACTCCGCCGGCTGTGATATTTCTGTGGTATTGCAAGGTGAGAGTTTTGATAGTGCATGTAACAAATGTACATGATAATAATTGATACAGGGAAATAATTTTGGAAATGTGATTGAAAGGATAAATGTTTTGAATAATATAGAGAAATGTAAGGAGCTGAGAAGATTCATCTAACCCAAAGCCTTTTACACTGAAAGCTAACCATTAGAGTACATTGTGTTTGGTGCAATAACATGTAGTATTCTAATTTTTACATCATTCGTCTCTTAAAGTCAAGTCACTGCCAAATGTATTGCCCTGTACAGACATGATAGATGTATTGTTCTATTAAAAGTGTCCAAGATGCAATTTAATCTCTAGCCTACTTGTGTAATACAACAGATGTATATATACTACACAATTTCCATGTACTATTACTAAATTGTAAGAACATAAACCAGCTGTAGACATGAACATGAAAAAAAAGAAAAGATTTCTTTATCATAAACATATGTGTATTCCATGCTTTGTTTTTATAAACAAAACGTATTCTTTTAGGTTTCGTAAAAATAAATAATTTGTAACCACTGTTGACTCGACCTCCCTCTTCTTCCCAATATACCGACGTACAATCTGAAGCATGTATGTGCACAGTATTCCTACACATAGGATGGGGCTGACTTACCATGCATGGAGGCGACTGCGACATGAGAAAGGTGACGCATACTTGAGATTCCTACACATAGCTGAATACAGGTGTAGAGTGTTACAGCCGATAACACACTACCCGAGCTGTGGCTAGGAATAGCCACAATATTGCCCATTACTTTTTTCTTATCAATACATCAAGGATAAGCATGATACAGCTTGCTATCAGGTAGAATAACTTGTGCGTGTAAAACATGGGATCTATAGCTGCTCAGAGTTGCAACCTGCTATATTAATGGTTATTTAAAGAAAACCGAAATTGTATGCGTGGCTTGTAGTTGTTGTACTGTAGTTGTATCAAGTGCAGCGAGAATGACATTCTGTTCCAATTCGAATAGCATTATGTCCATGGTGATACTGTATTGTATACATTCTGCTAGCTACAGAGGGTATTATAAATTATAAACATTTCAGCTCACCTATGGCAACTCATGCATGATAACTCACCTAGTGGCAAGAGAAATGCTGCTAGGCTAATGGCAAAATTTATATCAAAATATGTCCAAGCCTAGTAAAAGAACCACAGTAAAATGAATTTCTAGAAAAAGAAAAACCCAGAATATTTATTATATATTAAATAAAAATGCATTTCTAATCTACATTTATCATGTTTATTAGTAATAAATATAGCAAGTTGCATCACATACAATTTTTTAAAACATTGTGTTCATCCATTATAATAATAATACATACCATAGTAAAACCAATGAACATCTCCATGTTTACGTGCCAGCAAACATTGGCACAGCTCACTCTTATATCCTGTGAACCATATTCATTATTCTATACTAGTACTTCCAGTATTACTAGTTTAAAATTCTACCAAACAATCAAACAATCCTACAACTAACGAAAAATGAACATGTTAGATGTCAGTGTTCACAAAATCGATTCACATTAATTTCTCCAACAGAGAGCACTTGAGAATTTCATTAGCAAACACAACTAGAATATGTATAGAACATGACTGACTAGAACAAGTAGAGAACATGACTGACTAGAACATGTAGAGAACACGACTGATGAGAACATGTAGAGAACACAACTGACTAGAACATGTAGAGAACACGACTGATGAGAACATGTAGAGAACACGACTGATGAGAACATGTAGAGAACATGACTGACTAGAACATGTAGAGAACATGACTGACTAGAACATGTAGAGAACATGACTGACTAGAACATGTAGAGAACACGACTGATGAGAACATGTAGAGAACACGACTGATGAGAACATGTAGAGAACACGACTGACTAGAACATGTAGAGAACACGACTGACTAGAACATGTAGAGAGCATGACTGATGAGAACATGTAGAGAACACGACTGATGAGAACATGTAGAGAACACGACTGACTAGAACATGTAGAGAGCACGACTGACTAGAACATGTAGAGAGCACGACTGACTAGAACATGTAGAGAGCCGGTACCAGGTTTTAATGTAAATGTAATCTCCTGATAAGATGTCAATTCCTGTCTTTCCCCAAGGCCCTTTGACCTTCTATAGAAGACTGGTGCTGAGAGCCAGACCCCAGTATTATTCCATGCACAGTGAATACACACTAATGAATCCTTTCAGTCTCACACCAAGTCTGCTCTTGTACCAGACAAACATTCAAAGTTAGAAATAATAAGCTCTGAATTATCTAGTGAAATGCCCAAAATACGAGATGTGATGTGATGAATGATTGTTAGTGTGGTTATATCACTGTTAAATAAGACTAGAAACTAGAACCTTTCAAGTGACATAGAAACAGAAAAATAAATATCAACATGAAATAAACCAGGTGAAGAGAAAACTAAAGAAAGACACTAGATAACTCTGATGAATCAAAGTGACCAGTCTTAACCACAGTGCAGCTAACACTGACTTTGTAGACTGGCTACTTGTGTTTTTCATACTCAGTCTCATCCTGGCCCCCATTTTACAGAACGATCATAACTCTACGAGAGTCGTAACTCTGTGTACGGAAATGTATAGGAGTTACGATTCATGGCGCTACCATTGTTTTGTGGAACCGGTCCCTGAACTTTATACATGCTTAGTAATTTACCAACATGACAAAATTAAGTTGATTCCAGGTCATGCTTCAAGCATTGTGCCTTCTTGTGTTTCAAGTAAATAAGTTTCTTCTAAACACAGATCAGTTCTCACTTGTACCATTACATCTTGGGTTATGAGTAAATACTATCACCATTCTTCTGAAGATAAGATAAGACTTTATTATCATCTGGGGAATGGGATATGCATTTGAGAGATAATAAAAGAAGGCTGGGTGTATAAATATATGAAATGGTACTAAAACAGACAAGACAAGTATATGTAAAATATGTACAACATAAACCACTAGTCTTACAATGAGATAGATTTTATAAAAGCACTAATTGGCCAATAATACCATTGAATAAAATATATAGTGGGTATGAAAGATGTACGGGCAGTTTTGGTTTAAAGATTGCCATTAATCAATAGTCTGATGAACATGATGAATACAACATGGTGGGAGTCTATGTCACACCGTGTTCTCGCCCAAATACTCCTATTGAAAAATATCACCCTAGAGCAGATAATTAAGCAAGTCTAGATTACTGGAGAACAGAGGGTAAAGAATTTCAGCGGCTCCTTTCATATAAAAATAATACCAATCAATATAATTTATATTTAAACTATTTACTTTCCCCTCTGAGACTAGTCTAAACATGGCGTCTGCATGGCCAACATGGCGTCTGCTCATACTGACCACATTTCTTCATCAGAAGAACCCTTCATTTACCTTCAGTAATTAAGGAAACATTCATTCAAATGTATGTCAACATACTATTCGGAATGCGGTTTATAGATTTTCTTGCCAGGCATTCAACAGATGGTATAGATTACTAGAAATTGTTTGGAACTGACATCATGGGTCATATGAGCATTCAATTAATCATCATACCACTATATATATACTCACACATACATATAACATTGGCCTATCACTTGTGACTGATCACTGAGAATAAGGAAGGTTGACATCAACAAGATAAGCTGTGTGTGTATATATGAAATGATACGATGCAGGAATCTCATCTAAAACTTGGCCTTTGGACCAAGGTTTGAACTCAAGACCTTATTTCTATCTTGAATTGCCTAAGTCTGGTGATGACTGCGATACGAATTCCTTGTATAAATGTTATCTCCCTACATCCTGACATAATTTATAATGGTTCTGGAATGCTTCAAGGCATAACTATGCAAGATGAACAGGTAGTAGTTTACTATCAAGTTGTTCTTATTCACACACCAAAATTACACAACCCACATGCAAATTTGAGTCTTTTTGCCTGTTCAGTCAAGCCGGCTCTGTGACGTAATGGTTAAGTGTTGGCCCAGAGTGCGGAAGGTCGCGGGTTCGATCCCTCCATCATACCAAAAGACATTAAAAGATGGTAGTTATTGCCCCCCTGCTTGGCGCTCAGCATTAAAATGGAAGTATACAGAAACGGCTGGTCGGCTCAGAGTCAGCACAAAGTGTCTTAGTGGGATACCCATGTTCAACTGCGAATGTGGTATTTGAAGTGCGCTAGCACTATAAAGACTGGTGGAAATCCAGACTAGCAGACAATAATATTCAGCGCTGTCCAGCTCTATGCTGCAAGACAAATGCGCCCCGAGGAGGGACCAGTCTACCGAAATCAGTTAAGCTGGCGACTGTCAAAGCAGTAAATAAACACCCTGTTCAGTCTTTCAGACATTGCTCCTCTGCATAAAATAGTACTTCCTTAAAATATTTAGTGATAATGGTAGCAATATAAACATATTTTCTATTAATGGTGCAAACATTTTTAAAAAATAAAATTGTTTGTCATTCCACAACGTATTTACCAAGATAATCTACCAAATAGGGGTGTCAATGCATTTAATGCTAAACTATATAATATACCAGAGGTTCATGAAACAGTGTTTTGCATTTGGCAACCGGTATTTCACTTATTTTAAGTGTTTCTGGAACTGCAGGAGCCAAATGTCTCCTTGGAAAATGTTGTAACTTTGAGGACTGTGAAAAGGCTGACATGAAAGGTAACCAGCCAGGAATGGTAACTAAAGGACAAGCTGTGTCAATTAACCAATAAATTATTCACAGCAGTGTAATCTCAGTTTCAGAATGTCAAAAATAGGTCATGATATATGCAATAATTATACGGTAGCAATGATTAGCTATTTCTAAGGCCAATGTAAAAAATATCATGTTTTACATCATGTTTCAGTTAGCATTTTCATTCTTAACGTGACTGGGTAAGATAGACTCTATTTTCTCTCTCTCTTTCATCAAACCCTTAATGTGGATCAAATATTGGTCTCATATTTCAGCTATCACATGTTAATCATATATGAGTATATCTGCAAGTTGATTGGTCTGGCTACCTGAAACACATTAATTGTGTTCTTGGTCTAATTAATAATGAGTGTACATGTAGGTAGTTTGCAAAAATGTTACTATTTATAGCCAATGTCCATTGGTCTAAATCAACATGTTTGATTACCATAATTGATCGAATATGCTCACATTTTTTCAATTTTCTGGGTATATGCCACCTAATTTAATGTATTAATTAACCATTTTCCTGGTGGAATCAACTGGACAAGCCATAGAGTACATAATTAAGTGTAACTTGGATTGATTCAACCATATCAAAAAGAAGAGGTTATGTTTAACCTTCCTCCTGCTGGATTGTAAAAGACATGCTTATAGGATTTGGTATGGAGAGGTTTAACAATTGACAACTTATCTGTTGACCACACAATCTGCTTTAACCCACTAACTGCTCTGTAGTCATCATCAATGGCAGCCTCCAGCAGGTAGAAGGTAAACCACAATTAACAATAATGCATCAAGCTATCTGAGATAGATGCTCTCCATTACCTGTCACATGACTTCACAGTTACAGCTTCATATTGCTCATGAATGATTTACCGCCTCTACATTCTATTTATAGACAGGAACCACAGCTTCTGGTGGCAACATCGGGACTACAGAATACAACACATCTGGCAGCATTCATACCTCAACATTAGTCCACATTACCAAACAATTTGCAGTGATTATAGCAGGAATCGTTGAGAACTAGGTACGAGACCAGGATGTTGCTGATTCAGCAGTTGTTCTAAATTCAACCAGGCAGTGACCATGTTCAGTCATTTAAACCCACTAGGAAAGTAACCGTGGTAGCGAGTGCAAACCAGCTTGCAAAAATTCTTGCTTGTAAATGGATGTGAACGGAACTCACTGTAAAATTAACCTGTGCCCCGAGAGAAGTGTCGGGAGTGGGATGTTGGCAGTGGGATAAATACAAAAATTTGGAAAACATTACCATGGCAACCAGTGTCAATACTTAGTAATAGTAGGTTATTTTGAACATAATCGTGTGATAAAATAGACACATAGAACATCAATAACTATATATTAGCATAGATGTGATAGATATTACCAATTACCATACATAGTCATAAATTGATCTCAATGGATGATATGTGAGAAATGATTATGTGATATACGGTAAAAGATATTCATAAACATGAAAAATGTGTTATGGTAGGCTAGGTATGTTATCAATAACTATGGACATTCACTCATCCTCACACCCAGAGGTACTTAATTCCGTTCAGGACTCCTTCATGTGGTACCCCTGGCACACATCTAGAGGGTAACATGCGCAAACAGCCAACCAATCATCAATTAAATCATTTTCCCAATGAATTTGGTGTATTAATCTATCCAATGAAATAGATTTGATCATTGTTCTATTTATAGCTAATAAACTGTTTGCGCAGATTTTCCTCTAGATATATGCCAGGGGTGAAGTGAGTCATGAAGGGAATTAAGTACCACTGTGATTTGAGGATGACATTCACTATGATAATGACTAACTATAGAGTACAAATATTTCTATTTTCTGACATGAGTATTTTTAGTGTTTGCCCTGACACTACAACTAAGCTGCAATATCAAAATGTAGTTTTCAATAAATGCAATTATTCGTAAAATAACTGCAGTTTTGTATCCCACGATCAGCAGACCTGTAAAGAAGCTGTTGTAAACATTGAGCTATAAACATGATAAACCTAAATGAGCTTGCCTGGACTCCAAGGACAAATAACATAACCCCTACAACACACTTAACTCAGGTACATTCTGCTGTACAGTGATGTAGGAATTGAGTGTTCCGGGAGTGTTCCGGGAGTGTCGGAACTTCAGTAAAACATGTCACATGATCCAGTAAAACATGTCACATGATCTTGTCAACCAATGTCCTACTTTACCATTTATTTAAATAAATCAGACTTGTACAAGCCACTGGTAGGTTTTGATATATTGACAAGATTACTGTGTATTGATCATTACCAATAATAACTGAAAATTTTGCTCTCACTACACAGCTAGAGTTCATTTGATGTTTGATAAATGTCAAATATAAACCTCCCTAAAGCTTACTTAACGCAGAATGTTTGTACTGTAAAAATACCAGATTTATGCTTAGCGTATGTTGTGTTGTGCTATGCACTATTAATGTTAGATTAATGTACGATCCTAGATTAATATCAGTGGTTCCTGGATGTTCTTTTTTATTTCAAATTCTTTACAATAATAAAAATATATATATATATATATAAAAATAAAATATTAAGGAAAATATACCTTTGTGTGACCTGTTTTCGTGGTATTAAGGTTCGAAGCGAGCTGGGCGTGATCTATTGACGATTGCATCGAAATTCTAATGGTACACGTACAGAACACTCACTTCCTCATTATTGTATTACAAAACACTGCCTATTGCCACGCTTAAATTTAACAATACACCGCCCCAAATGAAATCATCACTGCGGCAGCTATGCAAATGACGAATACCCCTTTCCGTGGTAAACGGAAAAATATGTCTATTTACGGAGATCAGGTCGAAACAAAATTAGAAGATTTTTAGAAACTGTTTGGCAATATTCCGAAGCACAATTAAACCACAAAATGGTTCAAATGATGTCAATTTCCATTAAATCGAAATATTAACATATATACGAGATGCAATTTGGAAAATGACGAAAATGACGGAATACTAAAACATCTTGAAAATGAAATTTTATCTATTAAAAATACTACATATGTCATTTTAAATGATATGATGAATATGAAATTTCGTTTGTAAAATTGATAAAATCAAAATAAGAAATGGCCCAAACGGGATCCCATATATTTTGAAATTGACACAGGTACATTTTCTAAAGTTTCACTTTGTTCGATTGCATACTTATGTTTGCTGATAACATTTATACCAGTTTTGCGCGATATAACGGGGGAAGTGTCGGACGTCAAATATATCCAACTGGTGGCAGATTTTTTTTAGTTTTGGAAGCAGAAACAACGTTTTAGTATGTAGTATGAAAGCTGGACTAACACATAATGGGGACACTGCATGGTAAAATTTGACTATTTTTTAAATTGGGGTTTAGAGCCACTTCAAGATTCTTTCACTTATATCACGACTTGTCAGTTTAGGGCAGGAGGAAACCCGCAACAACCATAGCGCTGAATGTTTCAGTAAACCTGCGAGCACCGGCTGGTACTGACAGGACCAAGGATGATAACTGCATTGACACTCTACAGACATCGCATCCTATCAATATCACATCAGAAAGGTAACTTTCGCAGACATTGATGCCGGGGCGGGATATGATTCTGGAACCTTTGGTTCCTAAGTTCAACGTTCTACCACTGAGCTACCACCGCCCCCAATTTGTCTGTACAGCACAGGAATGACATGTCAATATTTGCCCATAACAACCATAAATGTTAAATTGATTATAATGTCTGTTCATCAATGATTGATTAGATAATAGATAACATCAACATAGATCTATAATTAAAGTAACACCTTGAGCATTGACCCACATTCCCACAAACAAGGTGTAATGTAGATATTATGCACGCCCGAGGGAGTAATCTCCGTATGGGACATGAAATCCGAGGTGCTACTGTTCACTCTGCAAGCACGCTCGAGGGAAACCGATTGTAAACCGGTTACAGGAGATCGTTTGCATTATTGATAACTCTACAATCGCTTGCAATAGTAACAAAGGGAAACTATCTTAATACTGGTGTCCATGTATATGCCAGCTTACGTATTTCAGCTAAGCGGGTAGATCTAAAATAACAGCAAAAACAGAGCCAATCATAACAGATTCTGAGCCCAGTGCAGATAACCGAGTTGTCAGCCATGTTTGTTGAGACTTCGTCAGCCGACAGAGCTGCGTCTCGATCAAGTGGCCTGACAGGCGGCTACATAACCCAATACATTCCTGATATCAGTCCCTCGGTTACTCACCTTCAAGCTAAACGTGAAATATTGCTAATAATCCGTTCACGTGGCGCCGAAAACCTTGCTTTCAATTCACGACTGTCACGTCATTTGATCATTCCGAATGGATCATAACACATTTTCAAATTATGATCACGATGTTCGTCGTTCAATTGTCCTCACTTTTCAAGCCGGAATTGAGAACAATAGTAAACATTCAAACGTGAAATGTCTTATGTAATTAATAACAGAGGAGTGCGAACGACAGTGTAAAGTGTCAACCCTTATCCAAATCGGACAGAATACTTCGGTCGGTTCGGCAAGGTACTCGGAATGACTTGCTGATTGCGCATGTGCAACACCTTGAAAGCAACAACTGCCCCGCCCTCTTGCGTGGGGTGCTGAGTTTAATCGTTGATGGATTTATCATTTATCTATTTATGAACTACTTGTTATCTATTATATTGAGTGTGATAGTGTTCTTCATAAATATTGACAGTTCGCGTATTGTTAACACGTGAGATCAATAATAAAGGAAGCGTTGGCAAAACTCTACTAGATGTAGTATAGTATGCTGGGCTTCATTTATCAACAATACCTACTTAATGGATTTTTCCCCGTCTACTCATATGTTTGTATGTTGTTGTTGTGTTTTTTCTCTTGTTATAAAAGTTGCTTGTTTAAATGCTTTAAACTAACATTTCATTTTTATCATTATTATACACGCAAAAACCAAGACATGCAAGATTTCAATATTAGTTGTAAATTAATTATACTAGTAGGTTATCAATCTATTTTATTATATAAATAAATAAGTTTTCATGTACTGACACTATTTTTTTAAATTACGTATTGACAGTTTCTACACTGACGACCGCTTGATTCTGATTCAATGTATGCACAGCTTCAGCCTCTACGTGTACACAATCAATTTTTACCTAAAAATATTGCTTAATTTTTAAAGGAACTTTGTGGCAAAGTTCTAGGTATTATATGATGAGCAGCCAAAACATTTAATTCCTTTCCCTGTAGTTTGATATCCTACTTTTTATGCTTTTAATGTTAACTTTGTGTATCCTTTAATGCAAATAATCAATTAAAGCTTGACAGGGAAACTATTCCTAATCTTATGCATATAAATCTTTGTATTTTCTTGATCAGATATGATCGTTTATAATTCTTAAATTGTAATAATATATATCTTGAATATTATTTTATGGGTGCTTCAATCATTTTTCGCACGCTTCTCTTGTCAGATATTTGCTTTACACGATTTACGTAATGCTTTTCATTAGTATATCATTGATAGTTTAAGCATATTACAGCAAATAATCACCACGGAAATAGTAGTATAGAAACTATATTTCAAGAAGACTACAAACTTGTAACTCGAAGACATTGCATAAATCCTTGCACTGACACACCTAACGGTTATGAGAATAGCCACGTGCTTCCAAGAGTTCTCTAAAGCACAGGCTAACCAGTGTTTCCTTCAACATACGCTACAAAACTGAGTCTGTGTTTCGAGGATGCCCATTTGGGACTGATAATAAGCGACGTTGCTTCTTCAATCATATTGGATGTGTTGCCGAAGCATAGAATATATGACAGAACATAATATTCACACGAGAGCAGTACCGGTGTTTAATGCACAAGGGAGAGTTTATTGGTACGAAGAGAGCAACACAATGCTGGATGGGACCAATGAACAATATAGAAGAACAACTAAAGGTTCCACGAGATCTTCCACAGCCACATGTTGCAGAAATAGTATCAGTTGACCATAACCTTCTTTCTACCAGAAACGGCTAATGAGGGCATATAGATTAATTAGCGAAACATCTGTATCTTGTATGTCAACAGACACGTAAGCATTACAACAATAGCAGCAGTTTATTCAGTTTTGTAGAGGTGTATGTTAATTTTCTAAATAAACCTATCGCAGTATCTTAACAAATTGTGTGCATTATTCTGAACAAATTATTATTTTCGCTGTAACATAGTCGACACCCTGTGATCTGGTGGTACGAGTAGGTATATAGAGGCTTGCCGAGTCCCGTGTTTTACATCTATGCAAATAAGACACGTATACACAGTGGTTAGCCTAACATTAATTTTAGTAACATTTATACCATCTACTACACAGGACTGCGTTACACTTGTAGGCCCAAAGTTCGTATATTTCACCACGTGTAGGTCGCCATCTTCAACAAAAAGTACAGTTGCAGCACTTGTGATTCACATTAAAATACCGATAGCTACGCGTCTGATCTTTCTACTGACACTAACGAGAGGAAATACTATACGTAAGTAATGCCAGAAATAGAATAGAAATGAATTTCGCCTATCATATTTTTAATTTCACATGTATCATTGTGAATGTTTCAAATATCAATTTAAAATATGTTGACCGTTTGTGGAAACAACCTGTTAAATATGTATTTGTTATAAATCTTGTACTTTAGTCTTGAAAATTGCAAAATACTAACGGAAATTAAATAAGACTCACAGAAGTATAATACAGACTATAGCTTTCATGCTATAACAAATGTGATTCCATACCGGCCCGGAGTGCGGAAGGTCGCGGGTTCGATCCCCGGTCGTGTCATACCAAAAGACGTTAAAAGATGGTAGCTGTTGTCCCGCTGCTTGGCGCTCAGCATTAAAATGGAAGTATACAGAAACGGCTGTGTGCTAGCACTATAAAGACTGGTGGAAATCCAGACTAGTACAAGCAGACAATGATATTCATCGCTTTCCAGCTCCATGCTGTGAGACACATGTGCCCCAAGGAGGGACCAGTCTGCCGAAATCAGCTGAGTTGTCAGGCGACTGTCAAAGCAGTAAACAAAATTTTATATATCAAAATTTTATATATTGTCACTGGAGTTTGTTGTTCAGATGGATAATGATTGGATCAACCTTACTGTTCTGGACCGCCCCGGGGGCCCGGCATCAATGTTCGCGAAAGTTACCTTTCTTAC
>JAUTBT010061320.1:0-10000 GCA_032361225.1 Lepetodrilus schrolli | reverse complement strand
TCAATATCGGTATTGTTGCAAATTATATTATTATCGTAGTATTGGTATTTATATTATCCGTATATGTTTTACTGTAATTTACTGTATTTCTCTATGCCATAAAATTCTGTTCTGTTCAGTTCTATTATGGTATTGTCAGCATCGGCATTGTTGATATTTTCAGTATTACTAGTAAAATGGTATTGTTTTATTATTATCAGTATCTCTATTGTGGTAATACATGCCACTATATTAATTGTTGTTATTGTCAATATCGCTATTGTTGACATCATTATTGTTCTTATGGTTGTCATTGACAATTCTGTCATCTAAAAGTATTGTTTTAATTGTACACTCGATGCATTTGTGAAGGGTAAAATCATAACTAGCTATCTGTTTTACTAATGTATAATAATAGTTAATAAAATACTATTTATATTTAAATACTTTGGATATCCGGCGAGAACAATATTTATAGGTCAAATTGTTTCATAGTTCGTGGAAATTCGGAGTAATGCAGATATAATTTTAAAAAATCAGCCATCAACGCATCATATTATCAAGATTGTTTTATTCTATATTTATCATTGCAAACATAATATCATATAGTTGCTGAGAATCTCGCGCGACCACCATCCTAATGCAATAACAGAATTTCTGCAGCCGCCTAACATAATACGTTGTTTGTCTTTATTGTTAGAGCAAAATAAGAAACTACCTGTATAACAAATTAAGTTGTTTTCGGTACAAATTCTCCAAGTCTTAAATAACTATTATGCTATTAACAGTTCATGTGAACAAGTCGTCCGTCCAAAGTGATTACCATAAACACGTCTTTTGTCGAAAATTTATATTTTCTTAATGCGACTGTCACATGTTAGGTTTCTTGGCAAAGTTAATAGTCTTCATATCGTCCCCAGTGTATCTCCAAATGATATTCATACGCGTGTCTGCCGTGGCACTCTTCTACTCCAGCCCTGCCACAGCCCAGATCACTGCGCTCTTACATACTCAAACAACAAGAAGTGCAAAAACTCTAAAATAAAGATCAAATTGTTGTCCATTTATTTCATTAAATCAAGTCTTGTGACAGGTGCTTCAGTTGTCAATAGCTCGAAACAAATTCTGAAGTGTTTTCGTTTGATTAATATCCTCTCGCGCTCTGCCTGACGAGGGCACTTTTCAGTAGCCCGGATGTCAAGGGAAGTCTAGTTGAAAAACGAGAGAACGCCATCATTTCCTCGCGCTCTTCAGCTCTCGGTCAGACAGACACCTATGTGACAAGCGTCATCACGACGTCGAGAATCAGGCCACGTGCCGCGCCAATGTTGTCGAATTCGGAGGAGTCTGGCGGGAGGAGAGTGAAGAGAAGGCAGGAACAATGCAGCGTCTCTGTTTGTTTATGTGCAAATGACTGCGGCTCGTCCGAGAGATAACGTCGAGTTCTTGACGTTCAGAGGCTGAAAAACATAAATCTTCGTCTCGCGCGAAATGAAGCAGATAGGACCTACCGCTTGTAATGTCATTTTCTGGGAATTAACCTCATCCCCCTTCGAGGGTATTAATCTTGGTGAATTCACTGTCTCCATGGTTACTATCTAGCATTTTGGGTGATTCGTTCCGAGCGAGTATTACAAGTCAGGGAAAGTGTTACTAACTGAAGCCCGAGTTACTCGCTAGATAGCCCGTCAAATCGCTTCATTCTTACGCTGACAGCTTCAAGGTCGTGACCTTGCAATTTATTGCCGCTGTGTTGCGCCAGCGTTGCCGCCATTTCCTCTCACGGTGCCATCTATGAGTGTGGCCCCGCTTTAGCATGTATGATCGCGCCGTTTGACGAGCAGATAAAACAGTTTACAACTTGGCATTGACTCGAGTCTTAAGATTTGATGCATAGCATTTATTCAGGAAATTGGATGAACCACAATTGGAGGCCCCGCTAATGGCTTCCAATCCACTTAATTTATAACGATTAAAGGTCATTCGCATTTTGTGGATTCTGATCGAAGTGTCTCCATACTATCTAGAAGTCAAACATATTTGTTTAATTATGTTCATTTTAACAAAACTATTAAACAACATAGACTAGATTTAAGAAATATTCTGGGTTGTTTTTTCTCAAAAGATTATTGCATTGATAAATGAAATAAAGGACGTATTTTTTAAACTGATCACAATAATACATTTGTGTATACATTCTAACTGCATTGAAAAATAATTATTGTCAAATGTTATATAAAATGGGAAAGTATAAACTATTAAAATATATTTAATTATTTTCAATTACATACGAGTATTCTATTTCCATGCAGTATATTTACGAAAGTTCGAAGATTCCTATCTGTTTTATACTGGTGTACTGGCATATTTCGAATTCAACAGCTTGGCGTGTTATCACGTTTATATGAAATACGTGTGTTAATGATAATTGATATTCCTTTTCAAGGATGAATCCGTCTCCAAAATGGACAGGACATGCTGTTGATTCCAAATGCCAACTCACAAGTATACGAAAACGTGATCCAAAACTACAGCACCAGTATGCATGGTGGCATTCCAAATTAATTTCTATGATAAAATAACATCGCATTCATTCTCTTTTATAAACTGAGTTGTTGAAATAATGGATATTCAGTGTGTTTGAATAATTTCTGTTCTTACAAATTATCAATGAACAGCAACACCTACTATTAGTTCTCTGTGTGTGCGAGTGGATTGTTTGATTTTTTTATTATCAATATTGTAAATCGAAATGGGATTTTTTCCGCCTTAGGAAATGACGTCAATACTTGTATGTACTGACGCAGTTACAATGTTAAAAAAACCCATCTCCTTTCTCCTGCCCCCCCCCCCCAATCTCCTGTCTCCTGTGCACACGTAAGTCAGAGATCAGTAGGGTTCCGGAAGGAGGCTCCAATGGTGACGCCCCCACCCCCCGGGGACTCACACACCCGCCACGGGGACACAACGCACTGGCCGTAGCGACGCTCTCAAAGAAACATCATCGACTAAGGTCTAACAGAATGTCTTTGAAATCCTCCTCCCCGTTCTTCCGCTCGGTTCCGTTACAGACGAGGCGGGTAAACACCGGAATGTATGCCAGCATATTTCCTGCCAAACACTCCCGTATGTTGACTCCCTCTTCGCTCCCCCTCTTCGCTGGAAACGTCTATTTCTCGTTAGAATTATCTCAAAACATCTCCCTTGCCTCACCCCTACCTTCGGACAAAGCTATCGGAAGTGAGTATTTTCCCTAGTCCGGACGGATCACGGCCCTTTGGACGTCGAAGGTGAAGAGGGGGTCTAAGTCAAACACTCGCCTTTCCCCTTCCTCCTTTTCTCTCCACCCTTGGGCCATGGCTTGCATTATACCCGGGAGGTCTTCAATAGATAAATCTGGCTTTTAGATCTTGGTCTATGACTCATGGCTCGACGCGCAGCTTGTTGTTGAGCCGATGAAATGACACAAGTTCACTGAATGATGTTCCGAATGTTTGCGACAGAAGATGGGATAACGTTCTCTGTCAACACGGACACTTCCGGTGTGAAACCCAGACCAGAAGAATTACCCGAGGGACATTCAAGGATATGTTGACTTCCGTTTGGTATTTGATCGTGTCGGTTATAAGATCAATACGTTTACATAGAGATCTGTATTTTCTTATAATCTTCCGAGATGTTTTCAAATAGTGATTTGATATTATCAGTAACAGATAGGTTGGAATATAAATGATGACTATTCCTTTGCAATAGGCTCACCGAGGTTGAGAAAACGTAATTAAATGTGCTCAAAGTTGCGTGATATTGAACGCATTATAACCGTGAATACATATCTCACAACGTAAAATGGTAATTTCATAGTACTTCTATCAATGATTTACCACATAATAAAGTGCTTGAGTGCAATATTCATCTACCAGATCTACTAACATATTCGACTCGTCTCATCGTGCATTAACTCTCTCCCTGCTGAATTAGGCACAGGAACTGCTCTTTAGGGCATATCCGATTGCCTCCAGCAGGGAGAGAGTTAAATACACACACACGTTCATTAAGCTCATTCATTATTTCCTTAAATTAATACGTTATGCAACAGTGGATGATGTTTCATTACCGTACATTATAACAATACTTAACAGAAGTTATGATAACACGCTGATAACTGAAAAGCTGCTATTAAAATAGTGAGATAGTAACTGTGCACAGATTATGCATTCAATGGGAAAATAAAATTTTGATGATAAAAATGTATGTAGTTATTTTTATGAATTTGTGTTTCAGTTTAAACATATTTTATTCAAGACGAAGTGGATAGGTTACAAGTTATTACAACTTAAATGAAAACCGCTCCAAGGGAATGGAAAGAAAAGATGGGGAGAGAAGAAAGAAATATTAAGAATGAAAGACACATATTCAATAATCGTAAATATTTACATAAGCATTTTAAGCAACTCGTTGTGTTTGTTTAATGTACAACTGTACTAACTCTAAAATATTTTCATTTTCAGATACATTTAAGTCCGAACAGACATTTAGTGTATATATACATGTATCTATATGTGGCGTATTCATATACCACCACGGTGGTGCAACGAGTGTTGAAGTGTCACTCCCGCTGTCAAGACGTGTCCTCCATTACGGTGGTGTTGATGCACGAGGTGTGAGGAACCCCTATTTATTAGCAGGGGACATGTCGTAGACAAAGCTTTGGGTCAGCAGTTTGACCCCCAAAGTGACTACAGAGCGAAACATTGGCCAATCTTGATCTTTGATCTCTCACTTTTCACAGCTGAATCACAGATTGACACACATAGTTTGGTGTCCACCATATCATACCCAATATCTCGAAACAATGTCTAATTTATCGAAACAATGTCTAATTTATCGAAGCAATGTCTAATTTCTCGAAGGAAACTTGAAATCACTAAAATTATGTCGGAGTTTCAGCAGTTTGCATTTCCCGAAAAAAAAATCAGTTCAAATTATTAACTGAAAACTACATCTCAGGAAAACAACTTATTTACGACCTGATTTACGCCCAGACTAAAGTACGACGCCTTCGTAAAACGTGGACCTGTAGATTCACAGTTTGCAAGTGGTAAGATATGCTGATGTCTTTGAACAAATTCCAATTTGCACATCAATTAATGTTACGTATCTTGACTTTTGTAGTAATGGATGGAGACGTCATTTATAACGTTAAGGTCCACCAATGAAAACACTCGACATAGAATCTGCATCGTTCTACATAGAGTTAATAACTGAATTCACCATAAATCAACTTCATGAAAAAAAGAAAAGAATCTGCAAATCATTTGTATAATGTTTCAGATTCTATTATATAGAGCATACAATTGTATCATATTTCTTCAAGTCCCGTGCGGATACATTACAATAATATGCAATGCCAATGCTATATGCAAAATATACTTGGATATATATGTTTAACGGATTTCATAGCGATACGTTGAAACAGGCAATTTGAAAATATTCTACAATGTTCCTCGTCTGTTCCTATGATATCTGTAGATATACGAAATTAATACTATAGATTATTACAAGCGTACTGATTACAAGCGTACTGATTACAAGTGTACTGATTACAAGCGCCTAAAACTAAATATGGACAAGGCTGTTCATAGAACTATACTTATTTATTTGCTTAAAACTAATAAAACGAGTTGGTCGATTAGCAAACAAGCCAAAAACATCTTATGGCGATAACCTGTAAAAATTGCTCTTGGCTACAAGCTTGTAGTTGTCGTTAGGTAAGAATGATAAAGATATTTCTCGCCCAAGTTATTAACCCCCTAAAAGTATTCGGCATTAACCCCTTAAAATACGCCGATATGACACACATCGCACATCAGCAAGACGAGTGGGCTTTGTTAGCGAGTCCGACTTCAATATCAGATTTAATCACGAAATCATAAAAGGAAAAAAAAAAGGAATCTTGAGTGAGAGAGAGAAGGGGGAGAAATTCTTATCAGCGATGAGCAATAGGGCTATTGGAATTCTTCTCTCGTGAAATTAATGTGAAATCGCTTTCTTGGGAAAGAAAGAGAATTGGTTGATTCTGGTTAGGGCTGATAAGACGATCAAGTGACGGCACCGGACAGTGGCAGGGCGTTATCGACGACGGTGCCAGCCAACGCTTGAAGAGTCATCGCGTTCCCTTGCCCCCAAAACACGTTGACTTTTATCTACAGCAATATTTAGCCCTGGCGACATAGCGGCAAGATACCCCTAAGTCGCTTATCACCCCGCAAACTGTAATAAATTCCTATAATGAATATCTTCCCTGCCCGTGAACAAAATTGAATTCTAAAATTATCGCAACTCCAGTGAGGTTAGGGTGATTTAAAACAGCGAGGTTTTCGTTGTACGAGGTTAGATGGTTTAGAGCAGTGCATAAGCTCGGACGTAGGTATTGTATATTAAGGTTGGATGTACGTTGGATGTGGATAGCGCATACATGGAGAAAACCTGGTTTAGGGGTTGTACGCACGCTCTGGACTGTCCGAATAGACTCATGGTAAGTTCTGATCAGAATATCCATTGGCCTGCTAGGTCATTAGTTAAAGAAACACACTAGAAAATACCATTTATTGAGATCACAAAATTTGCCGATGGTCTATGTCCGAATTATGAACATATTATTACTTGTATTTTAATGGCTTGAACCAATAGAGATTTGGCAACACGAATTTAATAACGGAATGGAAGTTACAAATTTTCTAATATAACTACGTAGAAACGTCCACGTTTGCGTATCCAACGGTACAGCTATTAATATATTGTTGAAAAATATGCTACTCACAATTTGTTAATATCTGTCATTTCAACAATACTGAAGGTCGGGTCTTAGATACCCATTATTTATACTATTATTCGTTGGTGTCGTACAAACAGGCGCAGTATATCTAAACCTAAATACATTAATTCTATGACCTAGCAATACCCACTGAAGTATACCTGACTATTATTTCTGTAAGTTAATGATAACTATTGCATTTGCTAGTATATTTAACTCGTAGAATATATTTGCTTTAAATAAATAAATATATATATGCGCTCTTTTGTAGCTGTTTATTATGACAAAACATATTTATTTCTAACTACATATACATGTACTTCCTTTTTATGCTTTCTGTTATAATAAACATGAATATTGATATTAATTAAATCACATTCAATTCGCGCTTATGGTCTAATGCTTTGGAACTATTTACATTATTGTTCTGATTTGCTATATAGTTTTTTTTTATTGCAAAGTTTTTAATTACTTTCACTTTCGCTAAGACTATGCTATGGTGCTTCTGAACTATCTTAACTTTCGATATGAAATGTAATACTTTCTAAACAAAATCTTTAACTGAATTGACAGAAGCTAAAAATGCCATGCATGTTTTGACCACCTAATACCAGCTCGATGGTACTCTGGACTGATATTGTATGTAACAGGGTTTGCCAGTTAATAGGTAAAGTTTTAGTGATGACGAGTCACAATAGTTGAACATGTCTTTTACTATTATCATAGGGCTAAAATTGGTCAATATTAATTTCACAATAGTTGTGCTATGCTGGCATATGAAGATATCAAATTTATTCACGTGGACCATAGCTGTTAAGATTGTAAAATTTTAGCCGTATCATACTATGATTAATATTTATAAATTATTTATCATTTCATGTGTATATGTGCATAACTAATGTTAAATTAATGAATGTATCATATACGGTCTACATATCAATAAGTACAACATTTAAATAGAGCATTGTCACGGCCTAAATAGATACTGGACCACACATTACTTCCATCATACTGAACTTGACAGTTGACTTATCCTGAAAAACAAATTGGCTAGATGCTGCTAGCTTCATAGTATTTAGACTCTTTCATGTTTATGCTATTCATATATAAGATGTATTTCTAAATGAGATCATATCTTATTGCGAGCTCCCATGCTGCGTCCGTAAAGTGCTCATTTCGTGTTTTGTATAAATTTGTATATGAGAATAGCATCTAAATACGTTTTCTATGCGAACTTTCAAACATTTTCACCATGTAGACTATACGTGATGTCATACAAAGAACAACCCAATCCATCACAAATTCTATTTCAAATTTAGAAAATGAATCACGTATACCGTACCAATTCTACAGTCTACCTAGTTGTGGTAAATAAGCTTGTTCTCTTACCTAAGGTATTCATATATTCTGAAGGAAACGACTGCCTGTCCGGAGAAACTATACGTAATAATTAATGATAGTGAAGTGTTCGATCAATTTGCCAATCTGGTGGCTGATTAAGCGCATTTACAGCCATTTAAAAATATGCACACACAGTGATAATGTCTGAAGGTCTATATTCCATTTGATTGATGATGTTAATAAAGTTAGAGTAATATTTAACTACAGCAATTGTCCGTAGAGTAGAAAGTCAAAAACCGGGAGCCACACATATCATAAATCAACTCGCCGTATGAAGTAAAATCTGTTAAGATTTGAGAAGAATATATCAAATTATTGAAATATATTCAACATCACGTAACAGTTTAGTGTAGTGAAGTGCTACAAATTGAACATCCGATGCTAGTATATCTTCTCAATGGACGTAGGAGCAGCATGTGCCAGTAAATTGTTGAATTAAACGGCTCCTCAACATCACTCAGTAACAGCT
This sequence comes from Lepetodrilus schrolli, assembly GCA_032361225.1. Classification (NCBI taxonomy): domain Eukaryota; kingdom Metazoa; phylum Mollusca; class Gastropoda; order Lepetellida; family Lepetodrilidae; genus Lepetodrilus; species Lepetodrilus schrolli. Next base: position 1,337 of record JAUTBT010061320.1, on the reverse strand, counting down.
TTCCAAACGAACTGGCCACTTGATTGACAGCTATGACCGACTACATTTAATGTACATATACAGTGATTCATCTCGCTTCATGCCGCGTGTTACCGCTTACATTCGTCCATTTAGAGCAGGGCCGACTGAGGACTTCAATATTCGCCGTAATTGAACATTTAAAGGGGTCTTATCTGTTAAGGGGATGCACACGTGAGTGGCGTGCATTGTTCAATCTTCTCATTGCCGTGAAACGAACAAAGGTGTATTGTCACACTCCCTAGGCGGTGTTATCAGAAGTGTCCACCTGTTGCATACGGACCGTCTGATGCGAGTCAGAATTACCTGCACCCCCGCTGATATCATCTTTCGTAATTACCCGTATTTTAACAGGGTAGACCGCCTTTAATGCACTTCCAATGGTCCCACTGACTGTGTCTGTTTATTAGGACAGTGAAAATGTTGTGTCACGTTATAAGTTGGTATCGAAGCATCGCTGTGACTCGCCTCGGACTATGGTCAGTGGTCTGTGGTCTGGACTGGATATACAGTATATTCGTGTTGGCGCATCCTCGAAACACTGAATCAATTACTGTTCTGTAATACGCTACGTATCTAATGCTTACTAAAGCACTGTGATTTAGAGGATGGTGTTGGTGTTCATGCTCCGTGTGGCGTGTCAGATTTGTACACGGCATTTATCTATTTATCATAAAGTTTACTGTCATTAAATGTATATTCCTCAAATAACGACAGACAAAACAGATTCATATAAAAATAATGAAATATACTAATTAGTGCAATCTCATTAAAATTAGACCCGAAACTGACGCTCAGATATATGGACATCGCTAGTGTTGATTTGTATTATATTGATAATATTATATTAATATCATTTGTAATGTTCATCTTTGTTATTGTTGGTTCGTATCACAGAAAACATGAGATTGTAAAACCACTCAATAAATATTCGGATCAATATGTAAAAGGATAGTATCTATGCTTAACCATCCTAATAATAAGTGTAATAGGTCTGGTGGTAACGCCATTGTAGATGGTCGAACCTGTCAGTAGAAATTTACCTTTCCAATAACCATTTTGTTTTCATTACCATGGTTTTATTCAAGCTTTAAGTCTCTCGTGAAAATATTGTAAAATATACAGCAGCACGTGAAGTTGCTATTATAACATATGAGAACTGATATTATTTTGATACATGTTTTATTGATGCTTTATCTATTCATAAACCATACATCCTAACCATATCCGTTATCAACATCTATATAATTATTATAATATTTCATTAATATATTTATTATAGCGTAATAGTATATATGGCACATAGGTATGTATGCAGT
>JAUTBT010061310.1:0-14714 GCA_032361225.1 Lepetodrilus schrolli | reverse complement strand
TAATTGTTGTCGCATTTATGTCTAAATGCTTGAGGTCGCATTAAATTAGTGACGCATTAATTTGCTGATTTACAGTAATAATATAATACAGTATAACGTTATAATATAAAAATATAATACAGTATAACGTTATAATATAATAATATAATACAGTATCACGTTATAATATAATAATATAATACAGTATAACGTTATAATATAATAATATAATACAGTATAACGTTACAATCTTGTGTAAGGTTAAGGTTAATCTGTAATGTAAGGTTGTAATAGTTCAGGGCAAAATCAAGTCACCACAGAACATGGAAAAACATAGGCCTGCTGTATTTCTTTTCTAGCATACTCTGACTGTGGAAAGATCAACAAGCAATATATTGCATCACAGAAATTACGTAATAATTCGATAGTAAATTTTCACACAGGTTCTTAAAAGCTGAGCCGTTGTTTGCAATATGACGCTATATAGTGTCCAGACAGCCATCATCTAATGGCTGATAGAACGCGAGTGGTACATTTGATCGTCATGATCGTTAAATAACTAAACGCATTGTAGAATAAATACACAAGCACACGCGAGCTCCTGGTGGAGAATTCTACTATCTATTGGAAGAGTAGCCTACGCTGGTACAAGTTCAGATATAGAAATATCAAAGCCAAACATTAATGGCATCCTAATACGCAGATCTATGTAAATGTAGTTTTAACCCTCTCCATGCTGAAAGCAAACCAGAGATACCCTAAAGAGCAGTGCCTGTGCCTAATCCAGCAGGGAGCGGGTTAAATGGCAAAATAAAACAACAGAATTATTATTCATTCCGAAACAACTATCTTTCCCCAACGACTATTGTGTATTTTCCAGATTCATGTTATTAATATAGAAATATGCTTCCCCTCTTAATTATACCTACTAGTATCCTAACAATTTGTGAGTATCATTCGTATAGTGACGTGACTGACGTACGATCTATGTGCAGTATTCCCTCCCAATGGCCCATAACCGTTTGTGTTCACAAATCACTATTGCAATATGTTTAGAACATAGCATTGTTGGCACTTTACCGATAAATAGTCATATTTTTAAGGTAGATTCTTATTTTAAATGTTTTTCCTTAGAATTAGTAATATACAGTAGAAACATATTGTAAAAAGAACAGTACTACGGTTTTATTTGGCATGTGTACAAACCACGTGTTAACTCCATACTGACCACGTGTTAAGGCTCGCTCACGCGGGTCGATCGGTCGTACGACGAGTCTAGTTCGTTCGGTCGTACGAGTAGAACTTGTTCTACTCATGCGATCTCTGTCGTTGCGAATCGCAACGCATGTACGCTCACACGGTGCGATTCGACGCATCATTACAACCGATCAACCCGTGTACATACTGACAACATGATTGGCCACGTGTTAACTACATACTGACAACATGATTGACCACGTGTTAATTACATACTGACAACATGATTGACCACGTGTTAATTACATACTGACAACATGATTGACTACGTGTTAACTACATACTGACAACATGATTGACTACGTGTTAACTACATACTGACAACATGATTGACCACGTGTTAACTACATACTGACAACTACATACTGACAACATGATTGACCACGTGTTAACTACATACTGACAACATGATTGATCACGTGTTAACTACATACTGACATGATTGACCACGTGTTAACTACATACTGACAACATGACTGACCACGTGTTAACTACATACTGACCACGCGGCGTTGCTGTGCGAGCGGTTGTGGCTGGCCATGGTAATGACGGCTCCCCACGACGTCCCCACAGAAAAGAACACCTGAGTGAGCGCCTCCACCCACACCTGAGAAGAGGGAAACAGTTTTAGTTTGCACACAAAGCTTTGTACTCCTGATAAACTGAACTGGCGTATACGCATCTGCGTCTGTAAAACTTAATAATAATAATAATAATAATAATAATAATAATAATAATAATAATTGGAACATATATATTGTGCCACATCCACGCTCGAAAGCATTCTAATGGCGCTACATTATTACCCCGGTCAATGGATCTGTGTGTCCTTAATTCCTTCTCAACTCCATGGGGAGTATACAACCCAAGCTACAATGTCATCATTCACATTTCCATCTCATCCTGGGTACCCATTCTCTGCCTGGTGAACAGAGGCATTTTCAAACTAAGACACAAAGAATTTATTGAAACAAAATAATGGCATGTTTCAAGTGCCCTTGAAGTGTCAAACCTGTGGTTGTCCCAGCTTGGAGAAGTCCGGTGTTACATACAGGAGGATCCCATCCACAGCTCCGGGCATCAAACACGATCTGATCAGCAGCGCCGTCAGCAGAAAATACGGTGTCAATGCTGTTACATACACCACCTAATGTTTAACAGATGAACAAAACGGGGTACCATTTCATGAAGCTCGCGTAACCATACTAAAGGCTCGCTCATACGGGTCGATGAGTCGTACGACGAGTCTAGTTCGATCTCTGTCACACGGTGCGATTCGACGCATCGTTACAACCGATCGACCCGTTTGAGTCCACCTTAATATATTAAGAGATCTGGTCCCGAGATTACGAAACTTTATGAGCACGATTTCATGCGCAAGCTCAAATTCTATATGGAAATTTATGAACAATAGCTTGAGTTGAGTATGAAATCGTGCTAAAAAATGTTTCGTAGTATCAGGATCGGATTTCACTGTTCATATATTTGTTCTGTTAAACCGCTACAAATAATAAATAAATCGACTGTTCAATATATCTGGATCGTCAGTTTCGGATATAATTTTGACTGAAACGAATATAGTTCAACTTTACGCCAAACATGAATAAAGAATTCACTGTAAGAGTATTTTGATAAAAATAATCCGCCTTCTAGTAAAGTATTCGCATATTGAATATGATTTTTCTGCTGATTCAGTTTTAACAACAGCAGCAACAACAACAATAATAATAATAATAATAATAATAATAATGTAGGCAGTTATATTGCGCAGTAATCACACAAGGTATGCTATGTACACATGTCTCAGATTAATTGCTGAATGCTCTTTTGAAAATATGAGCTTTTATTTCTTTCTTGAATATGCCCAGTGTTCCAGAGGACTTGATGTTGTATGGTAGAGTGTTCCATCCGGTGGAAGCTGCGTATTGGACCTCTTTCCAAAAGCCATTTTGACAGGTGTGAAGAGCATTTGGTCTTGTGATCGATCGGAGGTTGCGTGGAGGTTGATGTTAAAGACAGCATTTCAGTGAAATATGCAGGTACCTGTCCATGAAAAACGTTATATGCATTAGTCAGGATTTTGTAATCAATTCTCTCTTTAAAGGTACCCAATGAAGTTGGTTTAGTAATGGTCTACTGTGGTCTTAGCGGTACCAGTCTGCCTCATCACCCGGAGGTCCCGAGTTCGAACCTGGCTCATGAGCAAAGTCCTCAGATCCACACTGCTCCAGTCCACTCAACCGGTAGGATGAGGATGAGATGGAATTGTCAATGTAAACCTTCTAGCGCCTTAACCTGTAGCTTGGTTTGCATACCCCTCAGGAAGTTGAGAAGGTAAAATGAGTACACATTGATCCATTGACTGGGGTAATAATTTAGCACGATGACCATGCTTCAGAGCGTGGATTTGGCGCAATATAAATGTTCACATAATTATTTTTATTATTATCATTATTAGTAGTATCTTGCTTAGGTGTTCTTGTCACTATTCGTGCGACGGTAGTATGAGATAAGGTCTTAGTTTGCCAATGTTCCTCAATTGCGTATTTGCACATCTGCAGACATTCACAATTTGCGGTGACATACTCAATATCTCGTCGAACAAAACTCAAAGGTTCTTTGCTTTTTTCAATGTGTAAATTAGTGTCTTCTTCTGTGAGTGTGGACAGGTTAACGTATTCGGTTTTGTCGTCGTTGAGCTTAAATAGATGTGTAGTCATCCAATTCTTGATGTCAGAGCAGCAATGTTAACATTTTCTCAAGTTCAACGGTATTTTCTGTATTGATGAGGACTGGAATAATTGGTTGTCATCAGCATACTGGTGTTGGTTTATGTCGTATCGTTCAGCGATTTCAATTTAGGGTTTTGTGTATAGAGTGAATAAGGTTGGTCCTAGCACAGAGCTTTGGGGAACTCCTCGCTTCAGGTGTGCGGTAGAGATCTTGTGTTTTTGAAGGCAATTTCTTGAGTCCTTTGTGAAAGTTAGGACACAAGCTATTTCAATGCCATTCCAGTTACTCAAAAAACATGCTCCGGTGTAGATCTGCGGAGTAGTTTCCCATGATTTGTCATGTCAAAGGCGGCGGAGAAGTCCAAAGGTACTAGCGGTGTTGACTTCCCTTTGTCGGCTTCACACAGCAAATCATCCGAAAATTGCAAAAGTGCAGTTTATGCCCGATGCCAGGGTCTGTACACTGGGTCTTCTCAACCAGGTTGAATTCGTTGAGGACTCGAAGACGGATTCCTATTGTCTTTTCCAGAACCTTGGATAAGAATAGTAGATTGGATATTGGCCTATAGTTCTTGAGATTGGTTCGGTCAATACCATATTTCTTCAGGAGTGCTCGTTTAAAGCGCTTTGGTACTAATTAGGAGATTAGGATTAGGTGATTAGGAGTTTTAATCAGATTTAGTTAGTTAAAAACAAAAGTATTTGGTTTTGAAAACGAAAGTACCTTGCCTATAGAACGTACACCCCTGGTACTGCACAGGAAGATAACTGTGCACGTGATCAGCCAGGCTACCGCTAGGTGGAGCTGTATAGAACCAAACTCCTGGAACCCGGATGACATGCGCAAGACCTCTCCGCTGAGGAGATAAATGTATCTATAGATATCTATGAAATAATTTATTTTAAAACTAAAAGCACACATTATTTTCCCACCTAAATTAAATCGTATACGCATACATTTGGTTCTTCATTTGGAAACGCATAGCATAATTGGCTGATGAAAAGCCGCAAGACCATAACTGGCTACTGAAAATACGTAGGTACCAAGAATGTGTTACCTGATGGTTTCAACTAATATCTTCGAAGCTCTGGTATTTTTCTGCTACTCTGAATAGCCCTATGACCTAAGATCGTTTAGTTAATATCTTTTACGTTGACTTTCCGTGAACTAAATGTGAAACACAATAAAGAAGCTTAGAGATTACTAACAGGATATGACAATTAGGAGCTGATAATAAAGACACATAAATACGAATAGGTATGTCGTTTTAGTGTAGTATTGGAAGAATATTGAAGCTAACCAAGATAGAATGATCATTAGATTGTTTGAGGCAAAATACAATTGGATAGATCCTAGTATTAAAATATTAAATTCGTACGAAGGCGATACAGTATAATAAAGACACACGATAGGTACGCTAGATGATTCTTCTTTTTCAAAGCATCGCAAACCCTATACTTCGAGCTGCAAAGCCGTAACTGTTAAAATACGAATGTGCAGTGACGGCAGCACTACATTTAGTACTACGGTATAGTGTGCATCTATCTCGACATGCGCAAACCACAATTGCCTCGGGTAAAAGCAGTTTCATGACAGTTGAAGACGGTAAGGTGACATTAAAATGCATTAAAAGTCGACTATGCTTGTTTTTTGTCTGGCTGTTGAACATGTTTACATCTATATACTAGTATATATAGATATGCAACATATGCAAGTATATGCAACAACCGAGAGAGCAGGATAGCGATGTATACGTGTCATGGTGTTCTTATGTATACGGCTACCTAATTACACTTATTTTAAAGCTAACAAATACGAATCTTTCACACCAATACGCATATCACTTTTTATTTAAATCTAAAAAGAAATCAATATTAAATATGTCAAAATACATATTTTATGCATTTAAACGTTACCCATCCATACACATTGCATTATAACTTGTTCTAGGGACCTGTGGCCTGAAATAAAACATTATCTCTCTCTCAAAAAGAAATCAAATAGGCTGATAAATGATAAATAATTCATAATGAATTCATACGTCCAAAATTCCTCGGCGGAAGATCTATAGGTCACGTGACTCGTAACACTATCGATGGTGTTGCTGACATTGGCGCCCGACTGGATGGTCAGGTTCGTCCTCAGCAGGCCACTGGGAACACATTTGATGGTGTTCCAGGGATTGTCACACGTAGACCAGGGCAGGACGGCTGAGAACGAGTGGTGCACGTAGTACAGACTCCAGCTGAACACCATACTATAGTATGGAACAACCAGTGCCGATACTGCCACCTGACTGATGCCCACACCTAAATTGGAATGTATACATTAAAGTTAAAATATCTCTCTCTCATTCTCTCTCATTCACTCTCTCTCTCTCTCTCTCTCTCTCTCTCTCTCTCTCTCTCTCTTCTCGCCTCCTCCTCCTCCTACTACTACTACTGCTACTACTGCTACTACTACACTACTACTACTACTTCTGCTGCTACTACTACTACTACTACTACTACTACACTACTACTGCTGCTGCTGCTGCTTCTGCTACTACTACTACTGCTACTACTACACTACTACTACTACTACTACTACACTACTACTACTACTACTACTACACTACTACTGCTGCTGCTGCTTCTGCTACTACTACTACTGCTACTACTACACTACTACTACTACTACTACTACAACTGCTACTACTACTACTACTGCTGCTACTACTACTACTACTACTACTACTACACTACTACTGCTGCTGCTGCTACTACTACTACTACTACACTACTACTACTACTACTAATAATAATAATAATAATCAGCAGCAGCATTATTATTAATGTTAAACTAATATTGCCATTGTAGGCCTACGTGTTCCATCCAAGTGTATTTAAGATAAGGTAAGATAAAATAAATAGAGAATCTCACCGAAGTGTCTTGGAATATCAAATATATCAACACGAGTCGTGAAAGTTATTCAATCCGAGGCTGTGTCGAGGATTTAATAACTTTCATCGACGAGTATTGATATATTTGATATGCCATGACACGAGGGTGAGATTCTATTTATCACCAAATATCATTTTAAAGTCATTAAAGAAGAAAAATGCGACATTATAAATGTTTTACTGTGAAGTTAAATGTTTAGGCTGCTGTGCATTTGCACTGTGACATCATAGCAATGCTACAACATCACAATTGTAGTGATGACATCACAATAGTTGAACAATTAAATATTTGAATCAAGCGATATCTACAGCATGACATCACAATGGTAGAACAATCAAATAAACAATCAAATAAACCAAGAATTGAGTCAAACTGTAGATATCGCTTGTTATTTGAAAGCGAAAAGACAGTATTGGATGATAAATGATAGTCAAGTCCTATGTACTCATTACACCTGAAACATTTAATTAACTTTTGTATTAATATTAAAACATTGATATTAATATATGCTATTCACGAAGAATATTCACGCACCACACGTCATACATGTTATTAATTATGTTATAGGAGGACAAACTGTGAACGTGGGATAGGTAAGCCTCCCGTACGCGATAATGTGGATTTTCTCAGATGCTGACATTTTGCAGATCAGTTTGGATCTTCTCCAACCATGAGTTGCCTACTATGTTGTTTCAACACCCGACATGCTCGACATGCTGTAGGTAAGTACTCAGACCTACTAGTAGCAGAGCTCTTATAGGATCTAAACATATGTCTTGAAATGTATGTAAGCATATTATATAGAATATGAACGCGACTACTTATTCGAATATCATTTTCGAGCCTTATACGTATTTAGAAGCCTATAGCTACATGCCGTGTAGTGTGTAGACATTGACTATACTGTAGGCAAAACAAATGCATTGTGGATAGTCTAGTCAGTTCTGTACATCCAGCCTCACTGTTGCAGAGAAAGTTACCTATAGTCCTTGCCAGAAGCAGCTGAATGGCCACACATGCAAGAGGGTTTCCTTTGACTGCGGCCTGTCCATTAGCTCCAGCATGCAAGACGACGTCTTCGCCGACAACATCGCCGACATCACACGGGACTTCAGATACATCGTAAATAACACAACATATGTATTTTATTATACATTCCAATTTATTACATGTATATAGATTCGTGTAAAGTGAGAGCTAATGATCCTACACCACGTACGATGATTTACTTCCTTATAGTCTAGTGTAAGATTGAAAACTGACCAGCGTTGAATGACTTTATGAACACTAGCACAATTTGTTTTATAAAACAAGTTTGAATTCACCATTCCATGAGTATTTTAAAGTCGTATTTCTTTTGAATCCAAGGGAATATTTTTTTGTAAATACGATTGAAAAATGGTGTCAAGCGGTGGAGCCTTTGTACTCATATTATTGTATGTATTTATGGGCATGCCCTATGTCTAAACTGATGGTAAACACATTGTAATCAAGATATTTTCAATTCGGGGTTGGTAGTGTAATAAATAAAATACTAAACTTGGTTCCGTGTGATACCATTTTCACTCGTTTCATAAAAATGGTAGCATACGGACGCTCGTTTAGTATTCTCTATATACTAGGCATTCTAGCAATATTTTTGCACTTTATGATGGTGACTTTCTAGCTAATTTTCGGGTCCATGGCGGCCATATTGACTATTGTTATGACAGCCATATTGAATTCTGAATAATTCTGCTATTGCTGTGTGGTTCCATTGATCATGGTATCTCAAGACATACCCAATGTTATGTTTGCTATAATGATTATACGTAAACATGAAGTGTTTTGAGATTATCATAGGAAAATTAGATTTCTATGAATTGGATATGCAATATTTCTACCTTAACTAAGGCATTTTCAGTGTATTTTCAGGTATGTGGCGGCCATCTTGAATATTTCAAATTGCTCAATGTTGACGGGTCCACATAACCCTAGATATCTTTAGATACACCACTGGAATGAACCTATATGTTGGAACAATAATACAAATGTTAAGATACTTTATATCCTTGGTTAATTATGACTTTATATTATAAAAATATGTATATGTACATAGAGGATAGTCAATGTTTGTTTTCTCCTCGAAAATACCATATTTATCTCATCGAGTGGTGGGAAAATCGATAATTCCACGAGTCGAATTATCAACTCTTCCACTCCGCGAAATATGAGATAAATGGTATCAGGGCATTCCCCCCGGATATCCCCCCGCCCCCCGACATTTCCCCCTAGGACACCCCGCCTGGGACATTTCCCCCAGCTTTCACTCAATATGATGTTTAAAGAAAAAGGTTCAGCAACGACATTTATCCGCTTTCATTCAATATTCATAAAAACAGGGGGAATATTGTCTCGGGGGAAATTACATGTGTGTGTGTGTGTGTGAAGCGGGGAGATACCCTAGAATCGTGATACACATGATATTTGAGAGAAAAAACATTGAATATTATATTTATTACATAAATGCAGTGAAATTTATTCGTTTCGTATCAAATCAGGTAATCTAAGATTGGACCAACCAACTTGTCCCCACTTTACTAACTGTCGTACTCGCGTGTCGCTTCAGAGAACCGGTCCATCAGCGGTAGTCAAAGGGGATCACTTGAAAATAAAAATAACAGTTATTTTCACTAGTGACAAATAACCTGATTTATGTTCACAGGATAACATTAGATTTATGTAACAAATGTTTATATTACTTCACTTTTGTCTACTAGGACATTGACTTTGAATTTGACGATGACCGGGATGACGGGCTGGGAGATGAGCAGCTGGACCTCGGGGTAGTGCGACCAGGACTGTGGTACCGCTACTCCGACTGCGACGGCGATTCCGAATGGAGTTCCAGTAAGGAGTCTGGCGTGTCCATGGTGCCCCCCTCCTTAACGAGCTTCACAAATACTCCCGGTAACATGTGCTGCCGAGAGCAAACCAGTCCGCTGGACGAGTCTGGGTCGAAGCTGATGAAGAACGAAGGATTAACTAAGGGGGATAACTCTCGAAGGGAGTTGGTTGTCCCCTGTAGCAGCATTGGTGGAGATCCTAACACGCAAGGCCAATCAGTCATCGATGTTAACCAGGAAGATGCGTGACTGGTGCTCGAGCATCCAGCACAGATTGCCCAGTGGGAAACTATTCCCCAGTATCCAGAAGTGTAATGTAGAAGTTGCCTCAAATTACACTTCCCTGCATTGATCATTTGCAATATGTAAAGGCATACAATCACGGGTGTGTTTACCTGAAAGTATGTACATTTGATGTGTCTACACAAGTATATTGGGTAACCAGCTACATTTTGCGCATATCCCAATGGTTTTAAATATTTTCATATTATATTATTTCTTAATAGTGCGCAAAGCTAACGTCCCGCAGGTACGTGCAAGTTCGCACTATAGATAACGCGTGTATACGAGGATCGAAATGGACTCCATTGAAAATTGTCAACACAAGCACAAGCACAAGCACTGGTTTAGGAGCTCCTAAATAGTTAGGAGGCCGTTGTGAAACGGGGGCCTGGGGACAAGATTTCTAATGCTAAATAAACAACTTCTTACAAAGAGCAACCATAAAGGCATGGATAAGTTGATATTTTATTTACCAAGAGTTGTACAGCTGTTAATCAATCCAAATCAACATGTATACTTACTTTCTCTCTCTCTCTCTCTCTCTCTCTCTCTCTCTCTCAATGTAAACTGCAATGAAATTTTACCTATCCTACAGGATACCTATCCTAGGACGTACAGTATTTGGACGTACAAAACCGATTATATGTATTCTAAGTGCATGTCATAACAGCTGATAGCTATAACAAATAGTATAATATAACTGTCTTCGCGAGCATTCAAGGCTTTGCCTTAGGTCATATTATATATAGTTTCGTAGCTTTATTGGTACCAGTAGACTTGAACAGCTATTTTGATCAGAGTTACCCCCTTTAGTCTATTAGACTATAGAACATTGAGATATTACAATACATTACAACTGTAAACTGCAATGGAGTTTTACCTATCCTATAGCGGTGAAAATATATTTGGAGGTACAAAAGCGACAATATGATTGTATGCTAAGTGCATGTACTTTGCATTTTAAACTCCAATTCGGTCCAAAACGACAACTTATCTGTGATTGTATGCCTTTAAGCGGTAAATGTGTCTAAGGCAAATAGGTTTGCAATAGAAAAACTGAATTTAACAAGAGCAGATTTGTATTTTGAACCATACTTTTCACTTATTGATTTTCATCATATAACATTCACGATTATCTCAATTAGCTTGCAATTCTTGGTTCTTAACATCAAGAAAGTTGTACCGGAAATGACCATGCCACTAATTACTACTAGAAACATGTAATTTCATGATCCGATATTATTTTGAGGGAAATATCAGTGTCACCGCCCAATATGCGAAGTAGTGGAACACGTTGTAGGTCAAAGAATACGTGCACATCGCCAAATACGCCTATCTCTGAAATGAAGACATTTTACTTGACGCTGTGGACTCTGCAACGTGCCGGGTTTTACTCCTCGTCAAACCTCAAACATCTTTTCACCCAGGATCATGGGCATCTCAGTTTATCGTTTTAAAAAGAAATTGGCCTGTATCATAAGTTTTAATGTTTCACCATTGCATACTTAATTATATTGTATTCACACTATTTCATCATTCCCTGTGTTCAATCATATAATTCACTTTTAATCAAAGCTTTTTTTAGCATGTGTTTCATGCTGCCTTTCAGTTTAACCCTTTCATATTGCATAATTAATTAATTGATCGTCGCGTATAGGTGAAACATTCCCGCTGTGACGTAAAACAATCATTCACTCACTTACACAATGAAGACGACTAACTTAGAGTGATGATCAGTGGCATATACAGGAATCTGAAAAACTTTAGGGGGCAGACTTTCTTTGGGCAGAAAGTTGTGAATGATTTCCTTTACGTTTTACATTATTCGTTTAAAATTACTGATATATCTCTGAATGTGGAGTAAATCATTATTTGATGTCTGATTGTCTTCCTTGTTCTGAGTCCTGTGCAAAAATATTTACCTTAACTCGATAATTATATAAGTGCATTACAATTTCTACATCTGTTATATTACAATTCGTGTATATGTTGTACTTTGTGTAACATATATAAAATGTCATGTCGGTCTGGCCTTTGAAGAAATACACTCATTCAAATCTCCTTTATCATTAAATATATAAGATGCTTTTTGTAGTATTTCTAAATGCATTTTAGTTCCCGGATCAGTGTGTAGAGAGGTTACACTATACGTCAATAGAAACCTTGCCATGTACAACTTCAAACGCGAGGATTCCTGCGTATTACGTCACATAATTTTGTTAATCACGTTATATTTGTCACACTTGCCTACGCTGAAGTGCAAGTTACAACCAATCGGCTCACCTCGGGACTACTTCCACTTTACTCCAGTAGATACCCTCGGCACTCGCAGGAGCAATAATCTTGCCCAGATTCCTGGATAATGGTGATTAGTCGTCAGTCTCACCATTCATCGCATAGAGAAGAATGCGCGGATGGCCTATTTTGCACACTTTAGTAAACAATGACATATTCTATCATTTGAGAGTGATAAATTTCATTTAGGAATTAATTTCAAAATAATTATATGTAATTAGAAATCATAATATGGTCATGGCTGTCCTAGTATTCCATCAACCGTCTAAGGGAAATAAGGTAATTTATATTAATAATATTTCAACTACTTCCTGATTGTTAGGCAACGTTAAAAGACTACAGACATATACTAAACTATATACTATACTATTATAAAATCAAGACATGCACTAATCTAATCCGTTTTGGGAAATATTAATAAAAATCGAGCTAGGGTGTCACGTGACTATCACATGACATATGCAGTTCTAATATGGCAGCTTCAGTGAGATTGCCGAGAGGACCGTCAGCCAGTCCATAGGTTAGCCGAGTGAGTTGGAACGTGCACGTAAATACTATCGCTTGATCAACACAATTATTTGATGTAATGCACAGGAATTCTTGCGTTTGAAGTTTAACGTGGGGAAACTAAAGGTCTCTAATAGTCGGCAACATAAACACCAGACATTCCTAGATAAACAGAGTGAAACTTGCGAAATTAACACATGACCTGCATTTAGTTATGTAAACCACACTGCCGTTCAGAGGCAGGAAGTGAGAGGTAAATGATTACCCGCGAGATGTGTGATGTACCTTGTCAATATAGAGATAGCCAGTTACTTGTAGACTACTTCAAACTGATCAGAACGTTATCTGGTAGTGCCGCTATGGACACCCTCCTGCTATTTCTAGGCCTTTTATGTGCTTTTGAATGTACAATCGCATTCCACTCGGATATATTGAGTTTGTATGCAAGACCCTTTAAAGGAGAGGTAAGTTTTTGTAGGAATTGTGTCATCGTTCCAATAATAAATAATAGAAAAATTAACAATCTGTAGACGTCGTCTTGGAATGTCCAATACATGTAGATCTACTCTGTATGTGTACAACTGCCAATACCTGTAGATCTACTCTGTGTATACAACTGACAATACCTGTAGATCTACTCTGTATGTATACAACTGACAATACATGTGGATCTACTCTGTATGTATACAACTGCCAATACCTGTAAGTCTACTCTGTATGTATACAACTGCCAATACCTGTAGATCTACTCTGTATGTATAAAACTGCCAATACATGTAGATCTACTCTGTATGTATAAAACTGACAATACCTGTAAGTCTACTCTGTATGTATACAACTGCCAATACCTGTAGATCTACTCTGTATGTATAAAACTGACAATACATGTGGATCTACTCTGTATGTATACAACTGTCAATTCAATTAAATTCTTTGTTCACTTTTTAATTCACAGTAAATCGGCTTGAAATTAACAAATGGTTTTATTTGAAACTTGAAACTTGAGAAGAAAAAATACATGTACATTATATGAGGAGAATATACTAATTTACAAGTCGCTTCTTAGTTGAATAGCTTTAAACAGATATTTACCTAAATTACATAGCTGCTTAACTGTTAATAATTTAACAAGTTAGATAACGGAACAGGGTGTACTTGTTAAAATGTACAAAATTTAATTCGTCTTCAATATCACTGGAGCAACAAGCCTTGTTGAACCTTATATGTCACAGAAACGAATTCCTCACACGTGTTCTTCACACATGGTGAAGAATACGTACGAATATATCACATAAATTGAACGAATTTGTCACAAATTTGTGACGTTTACGTTTTTCAACACTACTCCTATTGGAATTAAAACGAATTTGTAACATGCTACGAAAAGTCGAAACAAATGTAATAAAATATTATTCGGACGAAAATGTCACACGAACATTCGAATCGGCGATAATAGTGCGATAACATAAAACAGAATAGAGCAGGCATATTCGCTGGGTTATTTAAATCATGCCAACCATAAAGGAGTTATAGTTCAGATAAGGTCTCTCGGCCCCATTTGTATACATCCGACTGGGCGTATCGTGTTATGGCGTTGATCGTCGGTCCGTCTGTCCGTCTGTTAGCAACTTGGTTTGCGCTCAAAATTACCTATAGGATTTTAAAAATTGGTATGCAAAATAGGTCATTCTGCCCCTTCAGAGCCCTACAGTGGTAGTTAGAGAAATCAAAACTGACACGATCCTCTGAGCGCCGCCACTAAACCTGGTAAGGAAATCGCTGCTCCTTCACTGTCCCGATGGATAGTGAAGGCAGTAACGATCGCATTGGACA